>JBDJHY010177903.1:0-12164 GCA_039654485.1 Withania somnifera
CAGATGTATTTTTAAACCCCCATCCCCCACCCATACATACCCAAATTCAGATATTTCGGGTGTGTGCACATTTATGCATCGGATGTATTTTCAAACCCTCATCCCTACTCACACACACTAGGATCCGGACATTTTGTACATCAGATGTATTTTCAAACCCCCATCCCTACCCACCTTCACCCAAATTCGAGCATTTCGACGTGTACATATTTATGCAGATGTATTTTCAAACTCCAATCCCCCTACCCACGCACAACTGGATTATGAATTTTCTATTTGGATTGAGATTGGACTCTACAATTCCAATCTTAGTAATATAACTTATTCTAAGCATATGAATATTTAATTATTAATTCTAAGCTAATTACACTCTATCTGAAATAACATTGAATCAGATCAAGTACTCATGATCCATATATAATTTGAATATACTATATTTTCGCTGTAATAATTTAATTGTCGATAAAAAATTATTTTTAAGGATTTTTATTAGTGATATTTATATTTTAGTATTTTTTAATAAATGCTGCTAAAGGTTATAACGATATTGAATACAATAATAATTCACTAATATCGATAAAAAATTTAATATACTTTTTTAAAATAAATATTTATTGCTGCCAAAAGTCCTTTTTTATTTTAGTCATATGATAAATTTGACATTCAATTTTTTTTTTCCTTTTTAAGGTTTTTAATATTCAACTTAATTGATCTACTGATACATTTTCAACATACTAAAAGAATAGTCTAATTTCCATTGTATGATTATTGGCTTTTCTTGATGTAGTACGTACGTTGCAAAAATATATTTTTGTCTAGATTAAGGACCCGTTTGGCTTTACTTGAAAAAAGTAGCTTATAAAAAAGTAATTTTTAAAAATCAAACTTCAACAACTTTTAAGTTAAAAAATGAAAAGTATGGGGTAACCTACTTCTAGTTTTTAACTTTATATAGGTTAATTTTAATTTTTTTAAGTCATAATTAAAATATATAAACACTTTTAAGGATTGAAAACTACTTAAAAATTAGTTTGACCAACTTATAATCACAAAGTCAAACGAGCCTTAAAAGAAAATTAAGTACCATCATTAGTGATTGGGACCCATCCTTTTAGGTAAAAGATTAATTTGTAATTTGATGATTAATGTTGGTAATAATTATATATACTCCATCTCATAGTGGAATGCAAAAATATAATGGTTGGTTGATTTTTGCAAAAAGAAACAATTAAATTTTTTCAAAATGTAATTAATTATTTTGCACTAAAAGAGAATTATATATATTGCAAGAAAAAAAAATGTGACTCCATATAATTAGAAACTAGGTCAAAGACTAAGAGCATATATAGATATAAGGCTTTAATATCGTTATAATAATGAACCCATTGAATAGTTAGAATCTGATTCTCTTTATTTGTGAAAAGAAATGTTGTATACTCACTTTATAAATTTAGAAACTTGTCTAATGTAAAGGGATACTAATTTCATTATTAGGAAATAACGATGTTAATTTCTGTGGAAATGGAAATATGCTCAAAATAAATATTATTTGAATAAAAATTAATTGAATTATTTTAAATCTATAGATTGTGTTGTAGATTAATTCGTCAAACCTATCGTTGTTTTGGTTGTATGAAAATCAAAATTAGATAGCACAATTCGAACCAAGAACATGATGAAATGGCAGTATGCTCCAAAACAGAAATAATATGCACATATTATTTCAATACAAGTTATTTGAGTTTTTGTAAATATATAGAGTATGTTCTAAACAAGACATGCGAAAAGTCAAAATAGGAGATCACAATTCGAAGCAATAACAATGACTATGTATATATATATATATATATATTATTCGAATAAAAGTTATTAAGTTCTCATAAATATATAAGTTGGGATTTAGATTCGTCAATCTATCGATGTTTTGACTGTGCAGAAAGTCAAAATAGAAGAGCACGATTCGAACCAAGAAAAAGAAATGAAAAAAAAAGAATAATTACATGCATTTGATCAATCGTTTGATCTGTTAAAAAAATTGGTATTCTATTACCAGGAAAAGAACTATAATTGATTGTTTTTAGTTAATATTTACTAAAGGAAATATATCAAGTCAAAGTAACAAGAACATACCTAGCCTGGGTGTAATATTTACTAAAGGAAAGCACGTGTGTGCTATTTTACTCATATTCTGTGAAGCTAAAAAATTAATTTCAATAGATTTTTTACTCTAACTTCTTTTTTTTCTTCTTGGTGACTCGAACTCACAACGTTAGGGTTGAAAGTAACGGGATGCGACTTAATTACCATCCGACCAACTCCCTCTTATCGAGTTCTTACATACATATATTTTTAGCCTAAAAATTAACTACATATATACTACTCTAGATTCAATGTATTTTGTTTATTTAGCCCAACTTAATAAGTATAAAACAAGAGTTCTTTACGTACATTATCGATCGATACAAAATATATACAAACTCATTTTAAAATCTTTATAATTTTTAACAAGTTTTATACTTCCGCTCATGGGCGGATTATGCAACATTCACTCGATGTAGAGATGAAGCCAAAAAATTGATTTTATGAGTTCTGAATTTTAAAATTACGATTTCAAATGTTCACAACTGAATTCTAAACTTAATATTAGTTAGTATTTAATGAATTTATTACATAAATATATTGTATTTATTTCAATAAAACTACTGAGTTTGATTAAACCCGCATGCGAGCTTCTAGCTCTGCCCCTGCTCGGGCAATCGATGAGCTCATTCAAACCCGATATTTTCTACACAAAAAAAATAAGCATACATAAAAAGTAGTGTATTAAAATTTCAGCATATAAAGTCTATTAATTTTTGAATGCCATAGATATTGTTTAATTAAGCGTTTTCTTATATTAAAAGAATAACAACTACGCCTATAATCTAAGAACGCTCTCGATACAGTACTAACAACCTAAATCCTAAATCATATTAAAAACTTGAAATGGCAAATACATCAAATTTAAATACTGAATTCAACTTTCTTTTCTTCGATGCTTCGATCTCTTTAGCTCTTTGCACAAACATAAGAATTCTTTTTCACTAAATATACATTTGTCCAAAAATAATCAAATCTACTCCCTCCGAAAAAAAAAAAAATTATAATAAAAGTTTTTATTTTATTTTATCACTATGGGTCCCACATACTGCATGTTCTATTTTGTACCTTATGTTTTCAATAAGTCGTTACCTTTCCTATTCAATTATTTATTATCTCCAACAAAAAATAAATAAAAATTAGGGTTATCCCCACAAAAATATTTAGGGTTTCTTACTTCCTCGGTATCCTCATAAAACCACGCGCCAAACATAATCGCGTCATCACGCACCACTCACATCACTCATAAGTGCTTTCCATCTGTCTTCGGACAAAGATACTACCTCACCATCCCACTCTCACTTAACGAGTGTGTATCACACGCGCATGACTAGGGTTTGCCACTTCTTCTCTCTCACTGTACACAGGCAGCAATCACAAAAAAGAAATTTAAATAAATAAATAAAAAAGAAAGAGTAAGATACAATGAATGTCTATGTATAGATAACAATACAAAGAAATACTCTCTACTTCTTATATTAATTATTATTTTTTTATTATTTCTAAGAAACTATAAATATAAAAAAATAATTTTACTAATTTGTCTCTTATATACTGTATTTTATTCTCTCCGTTGTTTTTACTTGAGACAATTTTTTATTTTTAGAGTCAAATAATATAAACATTGATTAATATTTTAAGATATGTTTTTCGTCATATTATTATGAGAAAAATTACAACTTATAATATTTTTTGTATAGTCTTTTTGATTGTTTAAATTTTCATTTTAAAAATATTGAATTAGTTTAATATTTTTTATCTTTAAAAATTAATTAAATTAATTCTAGGTCGAAACAAATCACGATAACTATTTTGAAATGAAGGGATCAGAGTAGAAATTTATAAACATCTTATTTACACTTTCAAGAATTATTATAAATATTGAGTTTTTTATTTGGTAAATAAATAAATAATTATATCAGATATTTATAATAAGAAGGACAATTAATATGAAAATGGAGGAATATCTGATTTCATTTTGACCAAATATAAGAAAAGGTAAAAAAACATAAAACCTCACTCACACACACACTCTCTCTCTCTCTCTCTCTCACACACACACACACACACTCTCTCTCTCTCTCACACACACACACACACTCCTCTCTTTTCTCTCCTTATATTCTCTTTCTTACATTTTCATCATCTAAAGACTAAAACCAAACCTAAGGGTTTCTCTTTCATTTTGCACACTCCAAATTCATCACTTTAAACTCAAAATCACTTCAAGATTTTTGCAAATCTGGATACCCTTTACTCTCTTCTTTACAAATATAGCTATTTTTTCATCATCTGTGAAAGTTGAAAATCTGGGTTTTTCACATCGAATTTGGGTAAAAAGGTAAGATTTTTCTTCAAATCTTGAGATTTTGACTGTTGGGTTTTTATTATAAGGTGATTTGGTATATGGGTTTTGGATTTTCTTTGCTTTTTTAGCTGATTTATTAATCTTCACTTTTTTCTAGATGTGTAAAATTTTACCCGTATGTTGTAAAAATTTTAGTTTTCTTTAAACACCCTTTTGTGTGTTTGTTGGTTCTTTTTACTGTAATTAAGGTTGTGGGGTTCGATTGGTTTGAGGTTTTAAACTTTTATGGTATTTAGGTATTGACGAAACCCTAATTTTGTAAATTCTTGATTTCGATTTTTTGTGTTAATTTTATGTGATTTAGTGGATTTATTGATAAAGAATCTGCCTTTTATAGCTTTTGAATTAAGTTTATAATTTTGGGAGTTAGTTGGGCATTTACAAAAACCCTAATCTTGGACATGCTTGGTTAATTTTGTTGAAATTTGTGTATAATTTCATGTGATTTTTGGAAGTATTTGGTAAAGTTTTTGTCTTTATTGGTTTTGGATTAAGTCCATGTGTTGGGAAAGTTGAGCTTTTTGACAAAATATAGTGTGTGTATAAGTATATATGGTTAATGTTGGGATTTATTTAGCTTAAATTATATGTGTATGTTGTTGTAATGTATGTGTGTAAATGAGTTTAACTTTGGTAGACATGGTTAATATTGTTATTTATTTAGCTTAAAGTGTATGTATGTTGTTGTAATGTATGTGTATAAATGAGTTTAAATTTGATATATATGGTTAATGTTGGTATTTATTTAGCTTAAAGTATATGTTTGTTGTTGTAATGTATGTGTATAAATGATTTTTAACTTTGGTATCTATGGTTAATGTTGGTAGTTATTTAGCTCAAAGTATGTGTGTGTTGTTGTAATGTATGTGTATAAATGCGTTTAACTTTGGTGTATATGGTTAATGTTGGTATTTATTCAGCTTAAAATATATGTGTGTTGTGTAATGCAATGTTGACTATGAAACAGTTGATAGGCAAGTTAAAGATTAAATGTTTTTTGTCGTTGGGAATAGGGTTTAGAGCGTTTGTTTCCGTTAGAATTACACGAGGATTTAACTTATATTTGCTGATGATGTGAATAATTCTTATACTGAATTTAACCTTACTGTATGTAGTAGGTGATTCCGTATCTTTTCAGGTTACTAGTATGTCCTTCTTTCTGTGAGCAGTTGCCTGTGGTTATCTTTAAGACCACATGGTGGTATAACGTTTGTCTGTTAGTGTATATATGTTAAACTCATTCGGTAATCATGTTCTGGTGCCTAGACTTGAGCCTTTGTTTGTTTGTCTCTTAAGTGCCTTAAGCATGGTTTCATGGTAGAGTTCCAAGAATTTGAGTGTACAGAAACACATTAGGACATATTGTTCTCTACCTTATAAGTATCTTCTTCTAAATAATGTAGCTTTTTGCAATGCTTTGTTTTCTTTGAGTTTCTGAACTGTATTTTGCTTATGTAGACACTTTTGGTTTTTTCTCCTTTTTACATGGAGAAAAGTAACATAGCAGTGGAAGAAAATACTCATACAAGTGATACTGATACTCCTGTTGCTAAATCTTTGGGATCGCTCATACAAATTGAATCAATATACATAGACCTTGATTTTCCTATGCCGAAGAAAGAGGAAGGAAATTGTCAACATTTTTCCATACGGTGAGTCTCCGATCTCATTTGTCTTTTGATGTTGCTTAACTAAGTTCCTGTTGCTGTTATATATTTACCTTTCCTTTATGTTATCTTCCCTTCACTTGGTTTAGAAGCTGATTCTTTTGTCTTGACACTTGATTGTTGGTTATTGATAGTCACCTTATGGATATATACGCCCGTACAACATAATATTGGATAGTCAAATAGATTATGCATCTGATGGAAGATATTGGTTCAATAAACAAGAACATGGATTCTATAAGAGGGATTCATACAAGTGATCTCCTTTTTCCTTTTGCATAGAACAGTGACTTACAAGCTCAAAAAATGCCTCACCAATGACAATCTATGGTTCCATACTCATATGTTGTATCAAAGGAGAGTGTGGAAAGTTTAGCAATGATGTATAGCTTGCTTTATTGTGTTCAGATTTTTAGTTGGATGAATCGTAGCACATCACTTAATTATCATGTATGTAAAAGTTTTGTTTTGTGGTTATCTCCTTCAGAATGCTTTCTTCAGATAAATTTATGTTGCCATCGAAACTTTACCATTAGTTAGTTTCTTAAGCCTTGTGAGGACCGAATAAAACCAAGAAATAAATTGGGATGTTTCTCGGTGTATATATGCTGCCAAGTCTATATAACCAAATCCTATGTTCTTGTGGCTTATCGTAAGACTTCTCTCATATCTTTTGGTTTGATATCTGCTTGACACATTTCTTACACTGGACATAGTGGATATGTTGCTGAGATGAGGAGCAAGGACCAGAAAATCTGTTCACCTTTTACACCAACCAATGACGGCAGTATTTCTGAGGAGCAAATTCCTGCTCTAGATGTTCCCAAATTTAGGTGGTGGCGATGCAAAAATTGCATTCATGAGATTGGCACAGAAAGTGCAGGAGAAGAGATTGAGATCCTTAATCCAAGCTGCAGAAGTAGATTGATCTCTACAAACATGGCTTCTACTAGCAATGCTAAAACAAATGCATTGTCTGAGATGAAGCATGAGTCAACTGCACAAAAAGGTGACAGAAACAAAGCTATTATTGATAATTATGCCAATACCAGTGGCTTTGACTTCTTATGTAAGCCTAACAAAGGAAGGTGCACTGTGGTTGTAGACAAAGCTGTCACAGCTGGTATTTTCTTTTATTATTCGTGTACTATGTTACATATTTTGGGTATTTCTATTCCTTTAGATGATAATAATTTCTGCGTACGTCCTGATATTCGACATTACTTTTCAGGCAACAAAACTGGTTCAGGAAATGTTGGAAACGAGGAGATCAGATGTCCAACTATTGAGGTAGCGACATCTAAACATTGCTCAAGCCAAGAAGCAGATAGAAAGAGCCCTGGTAATTCAATTGCAATTTTTTCGTCTGTATCAATATGCTATGACCTTCAATTTACATGCTGTGTTTTGTTGAAAATTAACCAGAACTCTTTTGGTTTCCAAAACAGCTGCTAATTTGTCAAACAACAGCATACAAGTTGCAATCTCTGTCTCAACTCCGTCAGGGGGTAAAATTGTTCCTCATGGAAATCTCCACATAAGTGCTGATGATGTAAGTACTGATATTGGTGCAGAGACAGCAATGCATTCTCCAAATGATGGTCAGAGGACAGCCTCAATAGCTTTTAAGCAATCTGATGTACCGGATATCAATGATAATGCTGTTGAAACTAGTAAAACAAAACTGAGTAGGTTACCTTCCATTGAATTGAGAGACTACAATGGAATATCCTCAGGGAGTGACACAATTTTGTCTAAAAATAGGCAGTGTGATTCACACAGTGATATTCCAAATGATCTACCTCGTCGGAAAACTCGAAAGGTGCGTCTGTTGACTGATATATTGGGTGGACAAAACAATTTGGAGACTAGGCATGCCAAAGCAGATCGTAATTCATTGAGTACCATGACTGTGGTGCCTCGTGAGCTAGAACCAGTAGGTACTCCTAAGGATAAAAGATACTTTCAGAAGAAGAGGAAGATGTCCCAAGAAGGTGACAGCAATCTCTCGGGGATGGGCATACAATGTAACATTGCTAAAAGGGTCAGGTCATCTAATGGAGGAGTTGAGAGGAGTTCCATGGCAAATGAAACTGCTGATTCACATTCAGATGAGAAGGAATCTGATGAAGAAGGTATACTTAACGGTAACAAAAGTCTGCAAATCAAACAAAGAAATGGAATAAATAAAAAGAAAAATAAGCAGCTTCAACCTGTCAATGGATATCCCCCTGAAATGCCCTGGCAGGATACAACCATGGAAAATGGTGATTCGAAGGGACATGGTGCTGTTAATAGCCCCGTTCATCCAGTGCAATATTCTTCCATGGGTGGGATATTTGAACCTCGTTTAAGTAGTTATCAGTCATTGATAGGAACAGATAGAGACTCTGATGTGTGTTGGAAAAGTAGTAAGTTTCCTGAAGTTGGATGTGTTCCCTCAACTCTTATGCATCCAGACAATAATTTTCAGGGGGAAAGTTCTACCAGGAGGAATAATCTCGTTCCAGTGACCACTGATATCGAAATGGTGAGCTTTCAGCCAGTGCATGAATTACCTGCTAAAGTAAGGCTAGACCTGTCTTTGAACAGCTTCAGAGATTCTGAAAAACATGCTGAGAATGATAGTGCCCAAAGCAAAAGTATGACAAGTTGGCCATTCATTCTGCAGAAGGGCAATAAGAGTAGTGATCCTCGAAGGAAAGATAATACTCTTGTTAACGAGTCAAATGTGCCTGAATCAGGTCCATCCGCTAGGAAAAGAGTGATTTATGACCTCAACCAGGGAGTTCCGCAGACAGCATCGATGTGGCAAGAGATCCAAAACTCTCCAATTCTGCTTCAGAAGGGGAGTCTTCAAGTTCCAGAGATAATGGTACTGGTTTATTTCTCCAGTTTACTTTGAGCCTCTCTTTTGTTTGCCATAATTAAGTTTCCTCCCTCCCCTTTCATTATTTTCTGAGGTCGAAGGATCTGTGTAAATGGATAAAATGTTCTTTAAGAGGAGTTGATTTAGAAACATTTCTTTCTTTGCTTGCTCAGGCTGTAAAGTAAAGCTGAAACCTATTCTAGTTCGCCATTGTAGTTTTTCTCTACATGTGAGGACCTGCAGAATATTTGGCATTTCCTTCAAAATCACATTGCAGAAATTATTACCTTTCACATACCTATACTACTTTTGTTCAGATATAGATGATGGAAAAGCTAAAATATTGTTAATAAATTAGCAACTAATATATTGAATAGACTTGAAATCCATATTAATAAATTGCCTTCCACTTCAGATTAATTGTGTTGATCTGACAAATGGGTTGAGGGAGGTTGAAAGACTTTTGGAAAAAGGCAGCAGGAAAATTTAGATCTGTTTCGTATATTTTTTTATTTCATCTTAGAAGACTGCCAATTCGATGATGGAACATGTATATGTAAGAAGTTGGTTTCATAGGTCACTACAGTGTCAAAAAGGTAAGAAATGATATACACTTTAGACAGCCTCATCCCATTTTTCCTTTCATTTCTTTTATGTTCTTAATATAAAAGAAGCTACTGAGCCGACTAGCTGAATATCCAGTCCGGATGTTAAGAGGCAACATCATTACATTCACTGGTGTGGTTATTATTTTGATTCTTAGTTTACTTGGTTATTGTGTTATATGCTGAATACTTCTTTATAGGTGTTTTGGGTGAAACGAAATTCAATGATGGTTGTGTCACTTTTGAGATGTTTCATGAATGTTGTAGATTTGGTCTGCAACTTACTTGCACGAGCTTTAAGGTAACTACTTGTATTCAGTGAACTCATGGAGATTTCCCTTTGCAGGAAATGCCTCACCAGCATAACAAAGAAAATCTTAACAAATTTCGAGAGCATTCAGATGCAATTAAGCATCACAGATATCAACACACTGAGAAGGCTTTAGAACGAGGGTTGTCAGATGACATACCAATGGAAATTGTGGAGCTGATGGCTAAGAACCAGTACGAGAGAGGTCTTACTGAGACCAGAAATAAATGCATGATTGACAGGACTGATGGTTTTGCAAGGCCATATACTGAAAGACATGAGAGTGAAGCAGTGACGTGGTCACTTCCTGGTGTAACTAGCTTCCATCCAGTTAATGTGAATATGAAGATTGATGTTGGAGCAAGCAGAGGAAGTTCCCTCCAAATCTCTCATGTTAAGAGGAACCACCTTGGGATGGCCCAGGTGGAACGACCACCTACCCAACTCTTTGGTACTTTTCGACAACCTCAACAGAAATTTCCCGGAGGAGCGCAAAGTTCTGCTTCCATGCACATCAGACCTGGTTTGCAGCGTGGCGAGGAAGCAAAACCTGTATGGTTTCCAACTGTGCAGAACATGCCATTGGGAATTGGGACTCCACAGAAATCCGTCGGTCAGCGAAATGATAAACTGATTCATGGACAGGCACCTGCCTCACTTCAGAAAGGACGGACCATTAGTGACATAAAGTGTGCTGATGTGAGAATGCAGAATGAGCGTCATCCTCTTTTTTCCAAATCAGGCAATGCCGAGTTGAATCCGAAGGGTACAGGGTCTCTGGATCCTTACTGTAATGAGACAATCCCAGCTATGCAGTTACTCAGCCTTATGGACCGAAGAATGCCATCAAGTCCTCCTTTCAACCTTGACCCAAACAAGCTCATGGAGAAACCCTTTTCACCCTGCAGCCACCCCCCGAGGTTAGTTATGGATGGAAAGCAGAGTATTCTCAACGGGGCATATTTATCACATCATCGCTTGAAGGAGTCTCCTGGAATACACCCTGGTAATTATTATGCAGGTTAGAGCTCAAAATAATCTTTTTGTTCCTTTTTCAGTAAAGCGGCAATTTTATGGAATCTTTTCATTCACTTCCTGTACTTAAAACGGTGCATCTGTTATTCAGCGCGTGAATGAAACCAACTCTAATAAGCTGAGTTTACAGATCAAATATCTTTCAAGCCTCGAGGACAAGAAAAATCAAGAAAATCCTATGGGCCTTCGCAATGTAGCGGAAGCAAATTGGAGAGATTTGTGTCTTCAAGTGGCCTGCTGAGCATGAATCAAGATTCCCTTCTTGAGAAGGACAAGCAAAAAAGAAACCAAGGCACATCAAGTTCTCGGGTGCTTCCCCAGCAGGATCGTAATGCTTCAAAACCATTTGACTTGGAGGGCCACCACCGCACTGCTAGAGATGCATCTGTCAAAAGCAATTGTGAAAGTTGTATTTGCAGCCTTAATCGAAACCCTGCTGAATTTAGCATACCAGAAGAAGGGAACCCCTTCACTAGGACCATAAAGGATTCAAGAATGGGGAAGAAGAGCTCATCAAGAGAGAGAGATCTCAATGCTGACTTGAATAATAAGCGAAAACAGCAGAGAATTGTCAAGGAAAAAGCTGGGAGACTACCACCATTAGGCCGTGCATTGTGAAAGCCGGGAATCATCTATCCTTCTTGTTTTTGTTGTAGAGACTCACTTCTGATGAGTGCATACCTCCAAACTTATACTTTTGGTTATATCAGCTTTTTTATGGTTCGGGAGAGTCATGGGACGCGGTTAATGCTGGTTGGTTTGCCAGCATATAGTTTCATTTACTATACCAGTTTTAGAGTTTTGAGGGAAAATTACTTTTATGATAATAAGAAATGTTGAGAAAATTTGAATAGAGTTGTTATACTCTGGACACAAACTTGATACTGATACCATTTGTGTGTGTAGTTTGTTGTGCTTCTGTTGTAAAAAAGAATAAAGCTTGAAATGTGTATGTTTCAAGCAGGTTGAACACAGACCATATTACATAAAAATCATCTTTTCTCCTCAATTATAAAATGTTCACTTTCTATTTTTTGTCTATACATCTATATAGAGCCTTGGAGTAACTCATAAAATTGCTCTCATGTGATCAGGAAGTCAGGAGTTTGAGCCTTGAAAACAACCTCTTAAGTCAGGAGTTCGAGCCTTGAAAACAACCTCTTGTAGAAAT
>JBDJHY010177913.1:0-12164 GCA_039654485.1 Withania somnifera
AGGTTTTCATGATTATTTGGACATTGTTAGAGATATTAGTGGTAATTCTCCATCCTCTAAGTCTGTCCCAATGGTGTATGAGTTCGTAGATGTATTTCTGTTGATTTACCGGGTCTCCCACCTGAGCATGAAATTAATTTTTCTATTGAGGTTGATCTAGGAACCAGACCCATTTGCATTTCCCCTTACCATATGGACCCAACGGAGCTTCAAGAGTTGAATGTTCTATTACAGGATTTTCTTGACAAAGGTTTTATCTTTCCTAGTGTGTCTCTATGGGATTCCCCAGTGTTGTTTATGAAGAAAAAGGATGGGTCACTGTAGATTTTTATTGATTTTAGGAAGCTAAAAAGGTGAATGTTCAGAATAAGTATCCCCTGCTGTGTATTGATGCCTTATTTGACTAAATACAGGGTGCCGCAATATTCTCTAAGATTTATTTGAGATATGTCTATCATCAATTTAGGATTTAGGCTGAGGATGTCCCAAAGACAACCTTTTAGACGAGGTATGGGAATTATGAGTTTTTGGTGATGTCATTTGGTTTGACTAATTCCCCAGCATCCTTTATGGATTTGATGACCCAAGTATTCAAACTCTATTTGGACTCCTTTGTGATCATGTTCATCGATGACATATTGGTTTAATTGTGGAGTCGGATGGGGTATGAGGATCATCTACAGGTTGTTCTCCAGACTTTGAGGACTGACAACTCTACGATAAGTTCTTGAAGTCTGAGGTTTTGCTTATGTCTATTTCTTTTCTAGGCTATGTGGTGTCAGATGGTGGCATTAGTGTTGATCCACCCAAGGTGGCCATGGGACGTGATTGGCTTCGATGTACTATTCCTACAGAGATTCAAAGTTTCTTTGGGTTAGCTGGGTACTATCACCGATTTGTTTAGGGATTTTGTCTATCACAACTCCTTTTACTAGACTAACGCAAAGGGAGGTTCCCTTCCAGTAGTCAGTTAAGTGTACGTCTAGATTTCTAAGGATAGATGAGTTGATGACTACCACCCCAGTTCTTACCTTGACATTCGAGGGCCATCCCTAAAAAGTGTATTGTGATGCTTCAAGTATTGGTTTAGGTTGTTTTTTGATGCAGTGGGGTCATCTTATAACTTATGCATTGAGGCAACTGAAGGATTACGAGTGGGTTTCTCTCTTAAGATCTGGAAGCACTACCTATATGTCATCCATTTGAGATTTATACTGATCACCACATCTTGAAGTATATCCTGATTTAGAGGGAGCTTAACTTGAGGCTGCAAAGATGGGTTGAGCTCTTGAAGTACTATGATTTGAGTATTCTTTATAATTTGGCCAAGGCTAATGTGGTTGAAAATGCCTTGAGTCTGATGGCAGTATGGGTAGCCAAACTTTTATTTCTATCTCGGAGAGGACATTGGCTCAGGACATTCAGTCCTTGGCCATATATGTTGGTTAGACTGGATATTTTAGCACCAGGGTGGGTTATTTCCCATTTTGAGACTAGGTCGTCCTTATTTGATTAGATTCGGCAACGCCAGTACAAGGATCCTTGTGTAGTTCAGATGAGAGAGAGGGTTTTGAGGGGTTTTCTTGAGTTGGGCCATGATAGATTTATATAGTGTTTTGTGTGTGCATGGTCTCCTAGTTGTTCTGGGAGTTGGTGAGTTAATTCAAATCAGTTGCATGAGATTGATTTATCCAGATACTCTATCCATTCAATTACCACAAGGATGTACCATGATTTGATGCAGCATTACTGGTGGTGGGTTATGAAGAGAGCAATAGCATCCTTTGTGTCTCAGTGTTTGAACTGTCAATTGATAATACAAGGATCCTTGTGTAGTTTAGATGAGAGAGTGGGTTTTGAAGGTGTTTTCTGGAGTTGGGCGATGATAGATTTAAATGGTATTTTATGGGGCATGGTCTCTTAGCCGTTTTGAGAGTTGGTGAGTTAATTCAGATATGTTACGTGAGATTGATTTATCTAGATATTCTAACCATCTGATTACCATAAGGATGTACCATGATTTGAGGAAGTATTACTGGTGACGGGTTATGAGGAAAGCTATAACATCCTTTGTGTCTCAGTGTTTGAACTGTCAACAGGTAAAGTTAGAGCACCATAGGTAGAGAGGTGAGATTCATAGACTCCCTATTCTTGAGTGGAAGTGGAAGAGGATTATTATGGACTTCTTTTCAGGCCTTCCCTAGACATTTAGAGGTTATGATTGTATTTGGGTCATCATGGGTCGATTGGCCAAGTCAGCTTACTACCTGCTGATGCACTCGTCTTGGGATGAGGCAGACTAGTTGAGTTGTATGTTTGTAAGGTGTATAGGCTTCATAGAGTAGTATTTTCCATTATATCTAATTGAGGCACTCAATTTACATTGCAGTTTTGGAGATTAATGCAGAGAAAGATAGGTACTGAGGTTGCCTTGAGTATGGAGTTTCACCCTCAGACCGAAGGGCAGTCTAAGAGGATTATTTAGGAAATGTTTCAGGCCTGTGCTTTTGATTTTTGTATTATCTGGAATAGATATTTTTCTTTAGTAAAGTTTTCGTATAATAACAATTATCATTCCCGTATTTAGATAATGCCATTTGAGGCCTTCTATGGTAGGCATTGCAGATAACATGTTTGTTGGTTTTGTGGAAGAGAGATTCCATATCGGAGTTTTAATTAGATTCCATATACCGTGGATAGGGCAATAGTTATTCAGGATAGGCTCTGGACAACGCAATATAGGCAGAAGTCCTATGAGGATCGTAGGCTTCAGCCCCTAGAGTTCAGTATTTGTGATTGGATTTTTCTATGAGTGTCTCCCTTGAAGGACTTTATGAGGTTTTTTAGGAGGGATAAGCTTAGCCCCAGGTTTATTGGTTCTTATGATATTACGTAGAAGGTTGGAAATATCTCTTTTAGGCTTTATTACCTCCAGAGTTAGCTTTTATCCATCCAGTTTTTTAGGTATTGATGTTTTGCTGGTATGTGCCTAACCCTTCCCATGTGTTTCGCCGAGGGTCTATGCAAATAGATGATAAGGTTACTTATTTTGAGGAGAAAGAGGCCATTATAGATGGGGATATGAGGAGACTCTGATCAGATATATCCTAGTGGTGAGGGTTTGTTAGACACATCGACCAGTCAAGAAAGTTACCTGGGAGACATAATGTGATAAGCGGGCCTAGTTTTGACATCGGTTTGAGACCTTAGGTGCAACTCTTTCCTTAACTTTCAAGGACAAAATCCTATTTAGTAGTGAATATTGTAATGACCGCGTGGTCATTTACTTGCCTTTCAGTTTCTTTAAGTTTTAGAACTTTCTACTAGCTTCCCCAAGTCATTATGACTTGCTGGGACTGTTTGTTTGGTTACCTCGCAGTTCTATAACTTGTTATCTCAGTTTTCCTATTTTGATGGCTTAACATTGAAATAGTAAAACTTTTGAGTGAATTCTTAGTAAACATGCTCAGAATCGGATTCAGAAAATTCAGTTAACTCCAAAATGCTAAATTTGGTCTAGTTGGACCTTTAGTTTGTGTCATAGGGTGTCCTTTGTGAGTTTGAGTTTTTTTTTAATGGAAATTTAGCTTAAAAAAGTTTATTTTGGAGCCTAGGTGGTCTTTTGGTTATCGGATATCATTTCAGAATTCTGATGCTTCCATCAGCTCCAGAATGGTCATTTTGGGATGGTTGAGTCATTAGAGTGGTTTCGAAGGTGCGCAGGATCATTTTGAAGGTCTAATGCGACAAGTCAATTTTTGGTTGGTTTTGGTTCTTTTCCAGGGGTCTTTTCCTTCAAATGACCTCGGTTGGTTATTTCAATAATTCCATTAGACTGAGAATGTCATTTCTAGTATAGAAACATATTTGGTTTGTGGAAATTGGGCTCAAAATACTCGTTCTAGTCCTCTCGTAGTATTTTCTTTTAGTTGTTGGGAGTTGTAGGCATACACCGCCCTGACGGGGGTTTGATTGCTCCTGCATAATCACCCTAGAGAAAAGGGTTCTGTCCTGCTGAAGGTTTCGCTAGGAAAAAGTGGTCGCTCGTACGATTCTTTCACCACCTGAGTGATGCCTCCCCTGCGCCCTTTTTCTATGCCTTTTTGAGCCCAAGCCATGAAGGCCATGTCCTCCCTAGTGGAGCTTTCTCCACCGTAGTGGGCTCATCCCACAGGCCTCAATGTCCGCCCCTACAGCAATATGGCTGGCATTCTACAAATATTTCCTTTTTTTTGTTTCTTCTTTTCCACTTTTAAATCCTCCATTGTTGAGAGCTGGGAGCTTGGAGAGTGTAGTCTTGTTGAGGGAATAGTGTGCAGCTTTTATGGGAGCATTACTAGTTTTTTCTTATGTTTTCTCCGAGTAATTCCCTTTATTTCTGCCTCTTTATGATATGGTGATAAATTTTTAATTTTGTGAGCTGAATTTCTCCCTTATCCTTCATCGTTTTTAGATAAAGTTTGTACCACATTTTCTTAACCTTTTCTCTGCTCATTGGTACATTCGAAATATTTTTCTAGGATACGGGGCCTGTGAGCCCCTTTTTAGTCCAAGACCCGAGTTGCTTTATTCAATATGGGTATAGTTCTTCTTGGTTTTACCCTCGAACCTCTATTTTTCTAGTTTCAAGCTATTTCAAGCATTTCCAGGGTATTTTGGGGATTTCAGTGCGTATCTCGAGGTTTTTTCTGATGCCTTAGTAGGCTAAGCTTGTTTTTCTTTATACTAGTCTATTATAGGGTACTTTCATGGTGTGGCTAGTTGTTCAAGGTGGTTATTGGGTTGGATGCCCTATTTCATTATTATCGCACCTATTTAACTTCTTTCATGGGGTCTCGTGTAGGGATGTAGAGGGTGTTGGGTTATGTGTAGATGTACCTACCTTTCTATGGGCGGCCTTGGACCCTAGTAGATGTGTTGAGCCATGAGACTAGGTTAGTGAGATGGGTTCTTAGCTGGGGGCCTTTGGCCGATCCTAGGGTGCTGTATATTTCCTTACTATTATTTTGCTGAATTCATCCATTCTAGATATTGAGTTATGGTAGGTTAAGCACGGGCACAACCCGGGATATGGTAAAGGGAGTTTTATTGTACATAACTAAAACTGTAAAGAATTACTATCTTAGTTACTGATAGTGGTTTCCTTACCTATATATATAAATTCCACGACAACCTAGTAGTATGGCACTATTTTCAGAGTATAACTGGAATAAAGCTTTAACTGTCATGGGTTCTATCTTGGGAATTAAGGGCCGAGACCACGATTTGGGTTGATTATCTGGTGCGGACCTCTTAAGTCGCGGACCTTACTATTAATTAATAGGCGCAAACCTCCCAGGGCGCAATGCCCACTATTGATTATGAGGTGTGGACGTCTTGGGGCGCGACCCCCACTATTGATTATGAGGTGCGGACCTCCTAGAGCACGACCCTTACTATTAATTATGAGGCATGGACCTCCTGGGGCACGTCCCCTACTATTGATTATGAGGCACGGACCTCCTGGGGTGCATCCCCATTATTGATTATGAGGTACGGACCTCCTGGGAAAAACACTCCACTATTTATTTTGAGGTACGAACGTCATGGCATGACCCCCAGTATTGTTTATGAGGTGCATACTTTTTGGGGTGTAACCTGTACTATTGATTACGAGGCATAAATCTCTAGGGTGCAGACCCCACTATTGGTATTAAGGCACGACCTCCCTGTTTATAGATGCTATGTCCAGGTTTACTTTTCTCACCGTGCATTCATTATTTACGCATTGGTTGTGCTTTCCAGGATTAAAGGGGAAATCACGGTGAGTTATTGCTTCTATTGATTATGCTTATCGGTGGGATGGGGCATCATGTATGTTTTGTATGTTTGTTTTTGTTTATACCTGGTGGTCTTATGAGGGGCTATTGGGTTGCATTAGCTCTTTACTTTATTTATATTTACGCTTTATTAGTTTCTTTTACCTTGACTATTATTTCGATACTAGGATACTCAATTGGAGTATAGGTACGGTTTCTTGGTTCATTTCTCTGTACTATGTGATAGCTGGATGTTTTTATACGACAATCATGCATAGTCCTACTTGCCTAGATCTCACATTATCCTTTTCTATTATTAGTAGTTATTATCTATACTTGCTACCAACTCTGGCTACATAGTTAGTTTTATTCTGCTTACTTGCTCTTACTACTTTTTTACCTTTCTTGCTGTTACTTTACTTGTACTTTAGTTCAGCTAGGTTGGCCTCTGATACCTATTGGGTACCTATGTTTTCATACTCATACTACACTTTTGTACCATTTTTGTGATGCAGATATCGGTAGGGTCTTTTAAGACGATGTGATCATATTGGGTAGATTTCTCTCCTGGGGATACTATAGTGAGCTTTGGCGTTTGAGTTGACTATGGTTTCTAACTATTGTAGCCTGCTGTAATTTGTTTAATGGAAGGACTATGTAGAATTACCTTTATATGAGCTTCTATTTATATATATCTCATTTACATACTCTGATTTGTATGTCCTATGTCATTGACACCAGGTTTTGGGTTTGGGTTGTATATATCTATTTGCCTTCTGTTCTGAGTTCTTTCAGTTATTTTATTCCTTGTTGGTAACCATGAGCAGTTATGTCCCTATACCAGTAGCTCTGGGCTATAGGGATAAGCTTGTCTATAGGCGGGTTGTAGACGCCATCATGACTTGGGAATTTGGGTTGTGACATATTCATACTCAGACCAACGGATAGTCCAAGAGGACTATTCAGGCAATTCCGGACATGTTGAGGGTTTGTGCCTTTGATTTTTGAGGTAGTTGGGACAGAAACTTAGCTTTGGCGGAGTTTTCTTATAAAAATATTATCACTCTAATATTCAGATGGCACCATCTGAGGCCTTGTATGGAAGGCATTGCAAATCGCATATTTATTGTTTTTGTGGTAGGGAAACTCCACCCTTAAACTCCATCCTTGAGTTTTGATTGGATATGTGATATGTTTGATAGTGTTATAGTTATTCAGGATAGGCTCCAGACAGTGTAGAGTAGGCAGAAGTCCTATAGGGATCATAGGCTTCAGATATCAGAGTTTAGTATTGGTGATATGGTCTTTCTGCGAGTGTCACCCATAAAGGGTATGAGGTTTAGTAGGCACGTTAAGCTTAGCCCCAGTTTTATTGGACCGTATAATATAACATAGAGAGTTGGAACCATTTCCTATAGACTTTCCTTACCTTTAGAATTAACTGCTACGTATCTTGTGTTTCATGTGTCATGCTTTGCTTGTATGTTCTAGACCCGTCTCTTGTTCTCTGTCCAAAGTCTATTCAGCTCGGTGTCCGTTTGACCTATGTTGAGGATCTTAAGGCCATTAGTGATTGAGAAATGAGGCAGCTCAGGTCCTGGGAGATTCAAGTAATGAAGGTTTATTGGGAACATTGACCAGTAAAGGAGGCTACCTGGGACACAAAGCATGATATGTGGGCCCATTATCCACATCTATTCGAGCCTTCAGGTACTACTCTTTCGTTGACTTTCAAGGAAGAAAGTCCTATTTAGTGGTGGATGTTGTAATGACCCACGTGGTCATTTAATTTCATTTTATTTTTTCTATTTTTAAGCCTCTGTTAGCTGCCCCAATTTATTTATGACTTGATAGGACCATCAGTTTGGTTCGCTAATAGTTTTATTGCCTAGTATCTCAGTTTCCCTGTTTTAAAGGCACAACCTTGAAATAATGGAACTTGAGAGTATCTAAACAAGCTCAGAATCAGATTTTGATAGTTTCATTAGCTCTGAAATATCAAATTTGGTCTAGTTGGATCTTTATCTGTAGTCCGAGGGCTTTCATTTTTAGTTTGAGCTATTTTGTGGAGATTTAGTTCAACCGAAGCTCATTTTGGATCCTGGGATGGTTTTTTTTTGTGATGGAAGCACTTGATCATAATTCTGACTCTTCCATCAACTCCATAATTTACAATTTGGGCTAGTTGGGTCATTGGTGCACTTTCGGAGGTGTCCAGGATCCATTTTTGGGCCCGTATGGAAAGTTAGAAAGTTATGCCATTTATTTCAGTTTTTCTTGGGGGGTTCCTTTTCCTCAAATGACCTCAGTTGGTCATTTTTTTTAATTCTTCAGGTATTTAATATGTTTTTCATGCAAGTCGCATATTTGGTTTGTTCTTGTTGGATTCCATTTCAATTTAGAGCCCTCTCTTGGAATTTCAGCTGTTGCAGTAATATCTGTAGACACAGTTGTTCAACGCGATCACGCTCTTGTCTATAATTTCTGTATTTGGCCTCTTTCTCTTTTAGATCAATCATGATGGTGGGACGCGATCAAACTAGGTTGGTGTTTCTAGGAATTAGGGTAATCACACATGGAGCGCCACGATCGTACTAGGCCGAGGTCGGGGTATTGGGCGCAACCGTGCTGGGGTGACGTGATCCTGTTGAGTTGTGACCAGTTCATTATAAGTTCTTCTCCTCAAAATTTCATTGTAAGCATTTCAACTACCAAATTCTTTACTCCAAACTCAGTATTTTCACTTCTAAGATCTAGTATTGTGTGTGGGGGTTGTGTTTGTCGAGTCCTAGCATTCTTCATCGTCTAAAGGTGAGTTTCCATCCTCTTTCTTTTTCTCAAACCTTGACATGCAATTTTTAATGGTGGATTTCCATGAGATTGGGAATTGAGAGTGTTTCTTGATTATTTCGTAGAGTTGTGTAGCTTGGAGCTTGTCGAGTGTTGTGGGATTTCCTTTTCATCATGATTATGAGTATTTTCCTCTTGTTCTTTTCCATATTTCTCTTATCTTTTACATAAAATTTTCTTGGCCACTTGAGTACCTACCTGGTTTCCAAGTGAGCTTATTGTCGAACCACATGTTCCTCGAGCTGAGGTCTGCCTCCCGGCAATTTTAGTCTTATTATTTAGGCTACGGGTCCAATGGGCCTAGCTTTAGGCTCGATTTTTGACCAAAAGTGCACTTGGCAATATGGGTATCATTCTACATTCTTTTGATCTCTGGATGCCTAATTTGATAGTTTCAAGCAATTTCGGGCTTTCTCAAAGGTTTATGTTATTTTTATGCATTTTTCAAAGACTTTTGCCGGTGTCCAGGTAGGCTAGGCTTAATTTGACTCCTAGATTGGGCTTGTATTTCATATTTAATATATTGGTCCAGTTGTTGGGTTGGACAATTAGGGTTGTTGATCTTTTCATTGTTTCCTCTTTATTGTCGACGTTTCTACTTTATTGTGACCCTACTTGGTGATATAGGATTTCCCAGGCTAGCATAGACCTATTTCGCTTGCTTCGGGAAAAACTCTAGACCCTTAGAGGCAGTGTTTGGGTATTATAAGGACTTAGAGTGTTATGTGTTCTTAGATGGTGGCTTCTAACCAATCCTAGTTGTGCTGTAGACTTGTTTGTTCCATTATTATGCAACAATCATGCATTTGGACTTGAGTTATGGTTTTGTGATTACAGGTGTGGTCCTGTACCACTATTTCCTAGACAGCTTCTTAAATAAGTAAAATGGAGGTTTTGCTGCCCTAAAATTGAAAGAGTTTTCTTATATTTATATGTACACTATTTTCGGGACCACGTGTGGTTCAAAGCTATTTTCAAGTATAAACTGGCTAGTTTTTGAGTGTCGCAGCTACTATCTTGGATTTCTAAAGGGTAAGGGCCCGATGTGAATGTGCTTAGGGGCGCGATCCCGATGCTGGTCATTAGATCGAGCTGATACTTTATTATGATGTGCAATCTCAGGAGGGCCCCAAAGAGAAGGATCTCAGAGACACAATCTCCTGTATTGATTGTTTATGCCTGTGACCCACTGTTCCCACTTCCTAGCACTCATTTTATCATTCTTCTTGTACTCTTCGTTATTATGAGGGAAGTCACAGTAAGTCCCTTATCTATCCTGTTTGTTCCTACCGAAGGGATGGGGTGTCACATAGGTTTTGTATGTTTTTTTTTATTTGTAACCAGGGGTTGTATAGGTGTGTTTTGGGTTATTTCTATTCTTTACCCTCCGTTTGGCCTTTAGTTCCTTTTATTCTCTATCCTTTATCGTGTTACTATTTATACTCAGCTGGAGCCTAGGTACGTTATCAAAATCTGATTCTCTAGGTTATGTGATAGATGGTTGTCATGCGGGATAGAAGTACTAGACCTACTTGCTTAGTTCGTCTCCATTTTTATTAGTTCTATATCATACCTAAAGTGGTTTTAGCTAAATAGTTAGTTTTTATTCCTGTTTTACTTATTATTGTGACATATTTTACCCATCTCACCTTTACCTTACTTATGCTTTATTAAGGACAAGTCAGAGAAGAAAGAAATCATATGCTGATGTGAGAAGAAGGGACTTAGAGTTTGATATTGATGATAGGATCTTCCTGAAGATGTCTTAAATGAAAGGAGCCATATGATTTGGGAAGAAAGGTAATCTCATTTCCAGATATATTTTTCCCTATCATATTTTAAGGAGGGTTGGTAGTTTTTCCAATGAGTTAGACCTTCCAATATAATCATCAATGATGCATACCATCTTATATCTATCCATGTTGAATAAAGGCCTTGGTATCCTTCATTTATAAAGCTTTTAGAGGACATTGGTATTAGATAAAGTCTTACGTACGAGGAGGTACTCGTATAGATTTTAGGACGTCAAGTTAGCAGGCTCAGAAACAAAGAAATAGCTTTGGTGAAAGTCCTTTAGAGGAATAAGTATGTAATGGGAGATACTTGGGAAGAAGAAGCATATATAATGACTAGATATCCTCTTTTTCACCTATCTAGCTCAACTTTAGTATGAGGTAGTTATCTCTTCTATTCATCTATTTTGTCTAGTTTCATGTTATATGTTAGATTTCATGATTCTAGTCACATTCATTCATGCTAGATGGATTTAACCATGCTTAGTTCAATCAGTATAATATTCATGTTCATCCCAGCACTTAGGTAGCAAATTTCAGTAGTCATATCTACTATAGACCTAACTTTATCCTTCATTCAACAACAAATAATCCCAAGGAGGAGATATTGCAACACCCCATACTTAACTCAGTCTTAGAAACCCAATACTTGATTCAGGAAAATAATTTTTTTTTCAGGTTCGTACGAGTCATACCATGACTTGCGAAAAGCACTTTATGAGTCATATATTAACTCATGGTGTCAAGATATAAAAACTTTGAATTTTTACACTCAAGTCCACAAGTTGTACCACGAGTTTTG
The DNA here is from genome assembly GCA_039654485.1 of Withania somnifera. NCBI lineage: Eukaryota > Viridiplantae > Streptophyta > Magnoliopsida > Solanales > Solanaceae > Withania > Withania somnifera. The sequence goes on from JBDJHY010177913.1 coordinate 11,244, forward strand.
GAATGCACATCAAGACTCCTAGAACCCATTCATGGTAGGCCAGATGCAAAATCCCAAAGTCAACCCTCAACTCCATGATTAGACCTATGAGTCATGTTATGGATTTCATGACTTGTAATGTTAACCATAAAATGTTTACAATAGTTTGAAAATTTCCACCTTTGGACAACAACATAAGTCAAAAGTCATGACTCCTATGTCATGAGTTGTAAGTTGGCTCATGGTGTACTCCGACAAGTTTCCAGTTAAATTTTCTAAGGGAAACTTAATCAAATCCCTATCCTTTTAATATTAAAACTATACCGTAGGAATGCTACTATAGTAACCCTTATGGTCATTTCTTTGCTTTTTTGTGTTATCTATGTTTAGATCCTTCTAGTAGCTATCCCAAGTCATTTACGAATTGCTGGGTTCGGTAGTTTGGTTCCCTCATAGTTTTGTTGCTTGTTATCTCAGTTTACTTGTTTTGATGCTTTAACTTTAGTATAGTGGAGATCAAGAGTTATTTCCAAGAAAACTAGCTCACTATCAAATTTGACAGTTCCTTCAACTTTGGAATGTGGACTTTGGTCTTGTAGGACTCTTGGTTCAAGTCTTGGTGGTTTTGTATGTGTTTTGAGCTGATTTTTTGAAATTGAGTTTATTTTGAGTTAAAATTAATAATAATAGTCAACTTTTCATGATCAGAGATTCGGATCAGAATTTTGGCACTTCCATTAGCTCCAAAATATCAAATTTGGATAGTAGAGTCATTGGTACGCTTCCAGGGGTGATCATACTCATTTTAGAGGTCTGATTTACTTTAAGCTTTTCTTAACTCTTTTTGGTTCTGTTGGTTTCAACCAACCTTTTATTCAAATTGTTAGTTCTCTAATTTCAATCTATGATAAAAAATTTGCAAGACATTTTCGGAAGATCAAT
>JBDJHY010177943.1:0-12163 GCA_039654485.1 Withania somnifera
GAATAATTTTGTATGAAATAAAGTTAGTTCATAAAGTTTGAGTAAATTCAAAACTATTTGCAAATTTTTCAATCCTGTATGTGTTGAAGCATGGTAAACCATTTGTGGTAGCTAATTGTCCTTTTTGATCTTTTGTTACATCTCTTGAAAAGACTGCTTTGAAACTTTATCATTGATATTAGTGGGATGTTTGGATAGCTTTTATTATGCATGAAGATATCTTTTCTAGTTTTTTTTTTTTTTTGATTAGTTTCTATGGCAAAATAAGTTATTGTTGGGTTATCTTATCTCAACTTGCTTAAAACTTGTCTCTATATAAAGTCTAGATGCATGTTTTGAAACCACCTAGGGATATTTTAAGTAATTTGAGATTAAACACCTTCAAAGTATCTCTTTGATTTTTAATACCAAAGGAGAGACTTCAGGTTAAGCCATAAGGTTGTTTCTAGATGTCCCTAAGGTATGTTAAGATGATTAAATTGGCCTAATATTTTTGTCAAACATTAAAGTTGAGTAATGAGGAGAGGTGGAGGAATTGCCTATTTAATAAAGTAAATATTGGTTACAAAAAGATTTGTTTATTTGGTGTTTGTAAGTTGAAATAAGAGAGTAAATTATTTGGTTATAATCAAGTTTGATGCATCATTTTTGTGCATAAAAGTTGTTTGGGTCTGATTACTCTTAAGTAACTTCTTGGTTCTTCACCCAAAAAAGATCAAAAGGGCATAAACTTTGGGATAGATAGTTCACTACCTCCCAAAGTGCGCATCTCTAGTAGGATAGTTTCTTTCATAACCTTCATTCATATTTTCCTGGTCTATTATGTAAAAAAATCTTTTTAGGTATTTGATAAAGTATTTTAGAAATAATTTTTGGTTGAGATATGATTTCTTTACAACTATATATGGAAGTTTCTTTAAGGATTGGATCTTTATTGTCATTACTTGATTGTTTTGATAGTTGATTGTTAAGTTGGATTGAGAATTTGGTTGATATTGTTAAAAGGGGCTAATACTTTTTAAAATCTTAGTCTCTCCATGTTGTTCAAGTTCAAAGTTATTTTAGGTCATGTTATAATACAGTGTTGTTGTACTTGTCCTTAGATTAATTAATTCTTCTCCTCTCTTTTTCTCTAGTGTGCTATACCTAGTTTATTCCATGCACTTAAAAACTCAGTCCTAGCTTAGCACTAATAAAAAAATATAAAATTTGGACCAGTTCCATATCACAAAAGGTTCCACGGGTCGTGGATCAAGTCCATAAGTCGTGGAACCAATTGTGGAACTCACTGTCCATGTTTGGGATTTTCACAGGCTAGTTCACACTCTATGGAATCATTCTATAGGCCATGTTGTACATTGTAGAACTAGGATTCAAAAACCAAATTTTAATCAGTGGATCAACAGATAGGTCGACAGTCCATCAACCAATTTGATGGTCCATTGAGTCACCTATAAACCTTAAACATTAGCTCATAAAAAATTTCTAAGAAAATCATGGGCTAGTTGGCGTTCCTTCATTCCATATAATGACCTTCAAACGATTTGTAAACTTCAATTTTTATGTTTTTAAATCTATTTACTCAAGGGTAATTTGATCAATTCTCCATCTTTTTCACCTAGAACTATATCGTTTGTCCTTTCCAAGAGAGACTTAATGTCACACCTCAATTATACACATAAGGGAATAGGTACTTAGAAACTACAAGTGTGTCACGCCCTGGAATCACCCCTTAGGAAGGACCGACATCCTTAGCCAACAACTTGCCTTAGTATCCTTAGATGTACCCTTAGCACATGCCTGGATCTATCACTCATACTTAGCAGAATCAATATAACATAATGAATGGGTGAACCTCACATTATTTAATCACATATATGAATAAATAGTGGACACTCAATATCCAATTCTAACACAATCTGTCCAAAAACCACTATACACTAAATATTGGACTGCTAGCACAAGAGTTTTATAGCTAGCACTATATCTTAAAGTAAAGAATAGAATAAAAAATCTAACTATAGGCATAAATAAGGAATATGAGAACTCACCACTCGGCTAACTTCATTGAATGATGATCCAAGTCAATCACAAGTGCCTGGTGATGGATGGCCAAATCTACATGTATGAAATACAAATAGCACAAAAGTATATGATTATCATATTGAATATACTGAGTACGCATGAGGTATGTAATAACATGATATCGATAATAAATAAGAAGTAGCTATGTAATGCGCAAAAATCTAATACAAACCTCATCTATTACCTGTTGAACTCAATAAAGCAATAAGGTACAGTATGATAATATTTAGTTAATACCCTTTTTATTACTTAACTCCATGTATGATCTCTATCTGACTCTTCTTACTTACTGACATCGATGACTGATACTTTGCTTAACTTTGGGAGATTCTATACCCGATATCCCTTATGCACAAGGCTATAGGGTCCAACATTAACCATGCTGGTAGGTTTTGCTAAACCTTACCAAAGGTAAAGGGCGTTGGCTAAACTCCTAGTGGATCCACTAAGTAAAATATAAAGTCACTCATTATTCCATGCTTAACTTCTTATGGATGGTACCAGTAGGTTATGGTATAAGGGTTGGACTATCTGAATCCTCTTATTGCTAATACTAATCTCAAGACTTGACGTATGCTGAAATTTTATTTAAATTGCCTCAATTGTTGTATTTAACTGCCGAACACATCAACTGACTTTGTATTTTACTGACTTCTTCTTTCATACTCACATTGACTAATTGGACTTGTCATTTTAGTCCATTTAAACCATCTTCTAGGTGATGCTAACTCTGACTCTGTTTTTAAGCTTAAAAGACAATTATCAATGTTATCTTTGTTAAAACTAACCATGACCATAAATCAAACCCTAACCGTCAAATTACCAACATGACTATCAATAATAAATTGTTTGTCATGCATATTATGAACAAGATATCTAGTTCCACATTCATAAACTTGATAAATTCTACAATTTTTAAGGCATCTTATGAAAATTCATACATTAAGCCATAAATATTCATATCTCCAAGATATACTATCATTTACATATATAGAATGATGATAAAAGTTATCAAGAGTGTAAAAAATACATATTGATGCTTGAACAAGAAATTGGTATTTTACCTTAAGATTCTAAGTCCTAAATTGAACAAAACTTAGAGATTTTGTAACGAGGGTGAAAGGAACACTTGTTCATAACCCACATACCTTATTTGGAGATATTCTATGGAGGAAATTGGTGAAGAAAAAGCTACACAAGAACCCTTGTATAAAACCCTAGCCTTGAACTTAAGTGAAGAATTTGTGGTTTGATTCTCTCTTGTCTTACAGAATAGAGCTTAATGAGAAATGAATAATAAGACTAAAATGACATTTTCCATTGAAAATGTGAATAATAAGACTAAAATGACATTTTCCATTGAAAATGTGGGAATTGACTAAAATCCCTAGGAAAAATAGGATCAAAAACCAACTAGGGAGTTTCCACGAACTCACAAGAAGTTTTCTACTTATCCATTCATGGTCCGTCATCTTATTATATGGATCATGGAATGATCTGTGGAATGCTACTATAATTAGGAAAATTTTGGGATTTAGGAATCAACACCATAGAAGGAATGATAGAACGTTAACCGAGTTTATGGTCCATCAAAGGCTCCTTCTCAGAACTGAAAGACCAACAGAGTCGACAATTCAAAGCATTAGGATTTTTCTCTCATGGTAGTATGACAGAAGGACGTACCCAAACTTGTTGTGGTTAATATAGAAAGAACAATTCAATAAAGTGCTTATTAGGTCAGAATCGATGTTGCAATTGCAATCATCCAAGCCATAGACTCAGGGAATGTCCTTTGACCGGATATGGTAATTTGGCTTATAGGACTTAAGCCACTTCTTCAGTAACCCGCCAAGCTCAAAAATGCACATCTTCTAGTAATGTTGGAGGTCAGTGTGAAAACTTATTGTATGCCTTTGATTCTATATAGGATTACCCCTTGATATGGTCACTTGTATGTTCAATTTCCACTCTATTGATGTTTATTCATTGTTATACTCCAGAGCCACTCTATCTTTTTTGTATCTCTCTATATCCAGTCAGTTACGATCATACTCAATTAGATAGACATGTTTGATCTTAAAGTGGATCTTCTATAATTACGCACACGAGGGGTTATTTCTTGGGTTGATCTTAAAGTGGATCTTCTATAATTACGCACACGAGGGGTTATTTCTTGGGTTTCATCCAGTTATTAATAACGTGTTCTATGAAGCCAAAATCATTAAAGGAAAGGAGGGCGTTGGGTAAGTTTGTTAAAAGGAAATAGAGTTGAAATCCACTATAAACTAACTAAGAAAAGGGGGCTTACTTTTCTTGAGGCTGATTCATTCTATTCACTTGACATTTGCTTTTTCAAATTCTATCAAGATTTCCCTCCTCTAATCATTTAGTTTTTAGAAAAGAACCTACGGGTACTTTTGAATCCTTTTTTGTCTCAACCCAGTCAGGGACTCTATCATATCTATAAGAGTCCACCAAATAACCCATTGTTAGTTCTTTAGAAAATCATTCTAGAAAATCTTATAGAGCTAGACATGGTATATTTGATGTCATCCTTGGCATGGATTGGCTTCATTATGTTATGCCATAGTTGACTGTAGGACCAGAGTTGTCCTTTTTTAGTTTCTAAATGAACCAATCCTTGTGTTATAGAGGTAGTATGATTGATCCTAAAGGTGATTTAATTTCTTACTAAATGGTTAGCAAATTAATATATAAGGGTAAATCTACAACTTAGTAGGGGTCGAATATTCTAAGTATGAGACTCCAGTATTCAGCCATTTTAAGTAGTCAATGACTTCTCATATGTTTTATTTGATAATCTACCGGAGTCCTTCTAGTCAGTCAAATAGAATTTGGAATAGACCTCATCCCATACACTCAACGATCTTTACTTATCCATACGAAATAGCTCCAACTGAGCATAGAGAACCTAAGGATCAATTATCAAACCTTCAAAATAAGGGTTCATTAGGCCTAGTTTGTCTCCCTAGGACTAAGAGTCAGTTGACTCTTTTAAGTTTTCCCCTTTTCTTGTTCGTGTGTAAGAAAAAAGGGTATCTTAGAATGTCCATAGACTATCATTAGTAGAAAAAAGTCACAATCAAGAATAAATATCACATCCCCAAGATTGGTTACTTGTTCGATCAGCTTTAGGGTTACAGTTAATTCTCTAAAATTGATCTCTATTTTTATTACTATCAGCTTAAAGATAGGGAGTGTAATAACCAAAAATCATCTTTCACAACCCGTTATGCCCATTTTGAGTTTGTGGTTATGTCCTTCAGGCTAACAAATGCTCATGTAGCTTTCATTGACCTCATGATATTTAATTATCCTAGACCTATTTTTAATTGTCTTTATAGATGATATTCTATTTTATTCTATAAGTCAAGAGGAGCATGGTAGTTATCTCAGTATTTTACTTCAGACACTTTAAAATTATTGGTTGTATACCAAGTTCTCTAAATGTGAAATTTGGATAAGGTTAGTAGCTTTTCTTGTTCATGTAATCTCTAACGAGGTTATTAGGTTCACTTTAATAAAATAGATGTAGTAAAAAATTATCTCAACCCCACCTTTCTATCAGACATTTTGAGTTTCTTTTGATTAGTGGTTATTACAACAAATTTCTTGATGTAATTTTTCTTCTATAGCTTCCCTAGTGACTAGATTGATGTTTACAAAGGTAAAGCTTGAGTTGTTAGACCTTTATAAGAAAAATTTTCAGATGCTAAAGACTAAGTTGACTACAACTCTAGTATTGACCCTGTTAGGGGGTACAAAGGGTTTTGTTGTATATTGTGATGCTTCTAGGGTTAGACTAGAATTTGTTTTGATAAAAATCGTAAGATAATTGTCTATGCCTCTAGACATCTCAAAGTTGATGAGAAGAATCATGAACTTGAGTTGGCAACAGATATTTTTCCTTAAAGATTTAGAGGAACTATTTATATAGTGTGCATGTGGATGTCTTCAGTGATCATAAACTCTACAAAATATTTTCAGCCAAAAAGATTTAAACCTTCACCAAAGGCGATGGTTAGAGTTGTTAAAGGACTATGATATGAGTGTAATGTGTCACTCGGGAAAGGCCAATGGCAGTGGCTGATGCCCTTAGAATATTGCCTATGGATAATGAATATAAGAAGGATTTTGATAGAGAGGTGCACATACTTACATATTTGAGGGTTCATATTTGTTGGTAAAGATGATGGAGGTATCCTAGTTCAGAATGCTTCAGAATCATCCTTAATGGTTGAGGTGAAGAAAAGCTGGATAGTATCTAATTTTTCTTTAATGCAGGTTGTGGTTCATAAGAAGAAGGTGAACGTTTTATCCCAAGGGGTAGATGGTAGGGTTAGGTCTCAGGGTCAATTATATATTCAAGATATTTATGGGTTGAGGAAAAAGATTTGGTTCTAAGCCCACAGTTCCAGTTACTCTATTCACCCAGTTCTATTAAGCTGTATAGGGACCTGAGAGAGGTCTATAGATGAATGGGATGAATAAATACATAGCTAAGTATGGATAATTGTCCTAATTTCCAGTAGGTTAAAGTTGAGCATTAGAGGTCAGCAAGTGAGGTGCAACACCTTAATATCCCTATGTGGAAGTGGGACATCATAAAAATGGATTATTATAATTCTACCACGTACTAAGAGATGGCATGATTTAACTTGGGTTATAATGTATTGAATGACCAAGTCATCCTGCTTCTTACTTGTCAAGAACAGCTTTTCAATAGAGGAGTACAATAAGATATAACTTGAGCAGATACTTAGATTACATAGGGTTCCCTTTTCTATTATTCAAATAGAGGTGCTCAATTTTCCTCTCAGTTTTGGAGATCTTTTCAGAAGGGTCTTGGTAATCAGGTTCACCTCAACATGACTTCCCACCTATAGAAAAATGTCCCAGCAGAGAGGACCATTCATACCTTCGAAGATATGATTAGTGCATGTGCAATCAATTTCAAGTATATCTTAGACGACCAATTGCCTTTAATAGAGTTTACATACAACAACAACTATCACTCTAATATATAGATGGCCTCGTTTGATGCTTTATATGTAAGGAGGTATAGATCTCCCATTGGTTGATTTGAGGTTGGTGAGGCATCAAAGATAGGGCCAGAGATATTTCATGATGCCACCTAGAGGGTTTAGATCATTAGAGGCAGATTGAGGATATCTCAGAGTAGACATAGATCATATGCAGATGTAAGGCAGATAGAATTGGAGTTTGATATAGATGATTGGGTGTTCCTGAACATTTCTCCTATGGAGGGGTTCATGAAATTTAGAAAGAAGGAGAAACTCAATACCCTCTATATTATACCATATCAGATTTTAAGAAGGCTTAGAAGTGTAGCTTATGAGCTAAAATTTCCAATAAATTTAGTAGCAATTCACCTAGTTTTTCATGTCTCTATGTTAAAGAAATGCATTGGTTATCCTTCTTTGTTATTCTTGTGGAGGACATTAGGATTAGAGACAACCTAACATTAGGATATTCCTATTCTTACTAGATTGGTAGGTCTGCAACTCAGAAATAAAGAAGTTCAGTCAAAGTTCTTTGGAAAAATCAGTCAGTAGAGGGATCTACTTGGGAAGGATAAGCAGATATGATGACCAGATATCCTTATCTTTTCCCTTACAGATCATTTTTAGTTTGAGGTAATTATCCTCCCTATTTTACTTAATTCCTCTAGATTCATGCTCTATATTATCTTTCATGAATCTTAGCATATGGATTCACGCTATATGCATTCAGTCAGGTTTTGTTTAGTTATATCAGTAAATGTCATGTCCATAGTTAGCTTAGTACTCAGTCGATTAGTTTTAGTAGCTAAGATTCACTCTAGACTTAGCTTTAGCCTTTCTTAAAAGATGAATTATCCATATATTTGGCTTACAAAATATTTTAAAATACAGTACTATGTGACAACGAGTTGAGTCACGACTCATGGAGCTCATTCCACTAGTTGTATTGTAAACTCGTGGGAATCCTGATAAAAGGCTGAAATTTAGGTCCAATTCACTGAGTTGTATCATGACTGATGGAATAGCAACCACGATCATACTATTGGCTCGTGGTTTCCAATTCATGAAAACCATCAACTCAGGTTCCAAGACCACGAGTCACTTCACATGTCTTAAATTGAAAGCATGACTTGTGGTGTGCACTCATTGGGTGTCTGTTAAATGCAGTAGCTAAACTTTAGTACTTAAGTTATGAGTCATGATCCTCAAACCATGAGTTTTAGCTCGATTTGTGGTAGCTTGCTTTAATTTCAGGGGTAGGCTAGTCATTTCTGTAAGACTTTCAGGACAAAACCTATGTTGTTTTTGCTTCTCTAGGGGCTAAAATAAATACCATGTATTAGATTTTCCTCATTATTCTTTAGACACCAAAATAAAATACGCTTATGATCTCCTCATGCTAAACCTAGGGTCCTCTGAATCTTAAGAACCTCAGCAAAATTCAACATAAAAGACTTCAAATCAGGTATATCGAACTTCAATAAGGTTTCCCTTCACCCTTGTCTCCAAACATTATCTTTGCAATAAATATTAGGATTCATGAAATAAGGTAAAAACCCCATAGTTTTTTTATTCATGTCTAATAAATTTTTAAGCATATGTCATGTTAATTATCCATGTTCCTATGATTTATACAGTTGCTAATGATCCGAAGCTTATTTTCACAAATGTTATGCAAATTCTTAGAATTTGATAATTTTGACTAATCGGCTTAGGGTTAAGTTATAAAGCTCATGATTTAGTGTTCTATGAGTCAATTGTATTTGATATTTGGCTTACTAAGACCTATCCCAGTTCAGAAATCCAAGGTGTTTTGGATGCCTAAAGTACCTATAAATCTAGCTCAGTGAGTACTTATATGAATTGAACAAACAAATATAGGTTCCTAAAGGAAAATACTTTTACAGATAGTCAATATAGTTTACAAGATAATTAGGTACTAAGATGGGTCCCACTAATCTGGCCAGGAGCAGTTAGTCAGCCTTAAGTTTTTTTCAGAGTAGTATTAGTACCAAGAAGATAAGAGTTAAACATACCTGAATTCTAGAAACCACGTGCCATTATAAGATGATACTCATGTCTATAAGACATCAATACAAGATTAGTGGATTAATTATGATATCATATGGTTCTATACCTTGGAAAGGTATAGGGGGACCTTCTAGCATGGGTTAGATGTTAGACTTCAGTATTTGCTCACCCGAAGTAATATCAGTTGTAGAGGCTCCTAACAGTATTCAGCTTCTAGTCAGTTCACAACTCTCATAAACGATGAGTTACCATTTAACTCTATCTTATTAAGTATCACACCTTATTTAAGATTAATAATTTATTTATATTGTCAAACTTACTTTAATTTCTTTTTATTGTTTTAGCATGATTTTGACTCAGTTTAGTTACACATTTACTTTAGCTTAATCATACTCTTGTGTTCATGTTTTAGCAAATCTATTATCTTTTGCATTCCTACATGTTAGTACGTTCAATATACTAACACTTATTTTATGTCTGCGTGATTTTATCATGTAGATCCAGTTAGCTGTCAGCATGCTTAGGGTTGACTAGATCCCAGCATTTTCCAAACATCCAGTGTTGAGTCCCTATGATTGGGGGACTGACTTTTCTCCATATTTTAATTATTTTAGATAGTAATATTCATATTTTAGCATTGTTATTCGAGTTATCTAAGGAGTTATCTTATAATCTCTCTTACAATGCTTAGTAGAGACTTTTAAATAGTTGTAGATAGTATTAAGCTTTTATGAGACTGCCTTTTTATTTATTTTCTCAACTATATTACCTTGATTCAATCCTATATTTCACATTGTTTAGTTAATGCATGATCCAATGATATTTTTAGCCACTAAGTAGTTGTGAATACTATGTTGCATTCAGAGTGTAGACTCAGGATGTGATAGAAATTCCCACTAAATTGAACTTTATTCAGATTTACAGTACTTACAAATTACTAAATTATCAGTTTAACTTCAAAATATTAAACTCAGTATTCATTGTATGTTTTGACTCTTAGTATAGTTATTTTGGTAAATTGTGAAATCATTGCATATTAACTTTGCATATTTTGCATCCATATAATTTAGATTAGTTTCATGCTCAATTTAGTATATGACTTATAATTTTTTACCTTGATCTCTCACATACTCAGTACATTAAAAGTGTTGATCGCATTTGTGCACTGCGTCCTCTCATAATACAAATCTGGTTATTTTTCCTCATGCACGTGGTTGACTTGATTACTATATTTTAGTATTATAATGGTGAGGCCTCATATTATGAGGAGAAGGATCTCCTGGTTGAATTGAATTTCGTCATTTTAGAATCATAATAGTGATTCCTTATAATACAAGGGCAAGGGTTTGAGTAGAATTTTTGTTTACTCCAGTTATAATTCATTTACAGTATTTGTTTGGGTTATCATGGGACTTGTACCAATGATTAATACATTAGTATTAGATGGATTTCAGGAAAAAATAGTGTTTAGTTATAAAGAATTGTTACATGTTTTTTCTTCACAAGACTGTAATTACATGAAACTTTGAGTTTCATTATCCTTTATGTATATATCCCTATTTTTACATAGTTATTATGGTATATATAATGAATACTATATTCAGGGGTGCACTTGGGGCCACATTGTTGTTCTGGGTGCCATGTCCCATTTATGGTGTAGACTTGGTGTGTGACAATGCTCCAATATTTTTGCTTGCCTGGTTGATTATTGTGATATGATCTCATAACTTATGTGGTCAGGGTTAGGATGAAAATTTATTTCAATTCTTCATAGAGTATCATTTAAAGACCATGTAGATAGGTTTGTCTCAAAATTTATATTTTAATTTGTTTGTTATTCGATTGTATAAACCACCTCATCAATCTCATTGATTGTTTGTATCAAAAGATATAGATGAAAAGAGGTCAAGCATTGTTTGTTGTCTTCTCTCCAGGCCTGAGCTAAGGGTAGAATAGTCCCTTGCAATGACTACTTCCACCATTCAATTCACTTAGGTGTAACATGTTTAAACTTGAATTGAATCATATTACATGAGTTCCATATTAATTCTATAGTCCTTATGGTCTATTAAGGTTTGTTGTTGGTATCTCTAGGTTGGTTTTGGAGTGCATGACAAAATGGTTTGTCTAAAATTATGAGTAACTTAACAATTACTTCTTGAATTTGATGTTTGATCACTTCAAGAGTGATATTGGTTTGTTCTAGTCACGACCCGATTTCGCGGATCATGATGGCACCTACTATACCACTAGTAAGAGAACTAAACCCCGTAGTCTAAAGCCGAAGCAGAGGACTACTACATTAATTGCGGAAGATTATCAAAATTCATGAAATAAAAGTAATAAATTTGCAGAATTAATCAAAAAAGAAATAACCACCCAAAATTCGGTATCAGTGTCAAACGAACCAGTAAGTATAGAACGATAAAACTAAAGTAAATGTCATAGAAAGGTGTCTCCAAACAATGGAGATCAAATAAATAAAGTCTGAAGAGAAGCAGGAGCAAGCTGGACGCCAAGCTCACTCTAAATCTCTGATGCAAGTAAGAACCGAACGAACAGCGGTCTGTGTATCACGAGCAAAAACCTGTACTCGAATCTGCACATGTGCAAGTGTAGTAGTATGAGTACAAGTCGTCGAAGTAACGGGTACCCAGTAGGCTTCGAGGGCCCACTGAGCATATAAAAATAATAAAAGCAGTTAATAACAGAGTATAAGAAAAAGGGTCACAAAAGTAAATAGTATAATACAGGAAAACTAGCAACTCAAGTACGAAACAAGTGTCACAAAGACTGATAGTACTAGCTAATCACATAACAGGATCGTAGGCAATTGAAGATAACATACTCGGCATCCTTGTGATAATATATGTGAAATGTAACACAATAAATAGGAATCAAAGAAGATAGGAATAGAACATGGTCGGTATACCGGTAACCTTAAGTGAAAGAATGATTAAATGAATAAGAGTATAAAGCACTAACCCCAGATAAAATGAAAC
>JBDJHY010177980.1:0-12162 GCA_039654485.1 Withania somnifera
TGTACTATTTGCTTCTGTAACCCTACTTTATTGTATTCCATTATTTACTACTTTTATTATTGTTATGTTCCTAGTGGGCCCTCAAAGCCTACTGGGTACAGGTTGGTTCGTGACTTGTACTCATACTACACTTGTTCCCCTGGAGCAGATATGAGTACTAGTGGTCGATGTTGATTATTGTTATTGTTGTTCGTGCTTGTTTCTACTTACTTCAGAGATTCAGGGTGAGCTTGGCGTCCAACTATTGCTACTTCTCTTCCTATATGGATTGGTCTCCTTGTACTTTTGGAGATACATTTATATTAGACTTTTGGTTGTATGTTCCATTCTTAGATGTTCTGTTTTGATACACTGATACTAGGTTTTGGGAATTTGTTGACACATTGTAATTCCTCTACCCTGAGTATTTTTCCTTTCTTTTATATTTTACTTATTATACTTTTGCTTTTCCGTCATTGATGTAGTAGCCCTCCGCTTCGACTTCAGAGGGTTGGTTTTCGTATTAGTGGTATAGTAGGTGCCATCATGATGCATGAAATTGGGTCATGACACATAAAAAGGAAGAATTTGACAGAGAAAATCACATATTGTATAAGTTGAGGAAGCAATATTCTTATAGTAATAGAGATCGAGTGAAGAGAATAAATAAATAGTAAATCTGAGAGTTAACTAGTTGTAGATTAGTTCTATTTATTTTCTTGTATGAGGTTGTGAGTTATTTTTGTTGAGAGTTAGATTGTGAGAGGATGTTTAAAAAGTGAGTTGAACTTCTTGAAAGAGGGAATTGTTCTTGAGAGAATATCATTGTATTTAGTGATTATAGAGTTGTAATAATAAATCTTATTGGTAATTTAATAGAGTTAGTTCATGGTTGTTTACTCCTTATTGGGAGGTTTTTACATGTAAAATCCATGTTTTATTTATTTTATATAGTTGGTCTTAGAGAAATTTAGTAGGAAAGCTTAGTTCTTTACAATTAATATCAGAGTAGGACTTTCCAGTTAAAGGCTAACACCCCGAAAAGGATACCTATTCCTCAGGAGGAAAGCAATAAAGGACCTTTAAATAGTTATAGGAAGTTTATGGATATAGGAATAGGGGCATGTTCAAGTGTGAAACTGTGTTGAAGGGAAAGGTACTTGACCTTGATGTAAGCTCTAACTATGTTGTTCAAGAATTGTTAGAGCTATTTGAGTGTACCAGGGACGGGGGCACTTACTTAGGATAAAGGATCTTAGAGTGTATGAGGATTAGGTTGTGGAATCTTACACACACATGAGTGTGTCAGAAGATGGGATAGTCGGATCTAAGGTAGGTAGTATAGAGTTGATGTTTGATGCTTCTAGATTAAAGAGCATTAAGAGTCCCCTCTAGAGGGAAATATTTTTATGACCAAAAATTTGATAATGATTGTCTACTCACTTGCAAGTATACCTGGGACAGGGTTCATAAGAGTTGGTGAATAAAATTTTGGTTCCAAGGAATGGGAAAAAACACAAGGAAAATTTTAGGGATATGTGGATCATGAATGCACTTGAAAATCATGATAAAATAAATTTGCATGCATTGTTGATTAAACATATGGAAAGGATTGTGTCACAAAGACTGGGACAACATGCTCTGGCTTATGGGATCTTATTAACTGGGTATTTAGGAGTTTTAGGGTCATAATGAAAATGGGGAAAGAATGTCATTCATCACCACAAACCACAAGACAAATAGAAAGCAATTGTTAATAATTTCTGGAAAATCATACAAATCTCAACTTGCCTTAATTTCAAAGAACCAAGTTACTAAAGTGATTTCCTCTTTCAATTAGCCTCCAACCAAGCGATGTCTAGATACCCAAGCAAGAAATATAAATAAATATTCTCCAATTAACACCAAATTTTAAATAATTAAGGTGTATGCAAAAACCAATCTGGGACCAAAAGATCAAGATAAAAAATTAGTCATATAATAACGTCTCCTATCACTATGGGATGTTAAATATTAAATTTCATTGAAAACCCATTCAATTCATTACAAAAATCCCAAGTTTTAACCATTTTTGAGTCCTACACTTAACGCACTATTTTAGGTATCAAAACTATAAAATTGTTGATGGAAATCATGAAAGTAGTGGGGAATTGATGAAATAGTGATTAGGGACCTTCCCCAGGCGATTATCTTCAAAACCCTTGCTCTATACTAAATAAGGGTTTTGAGTTGTTACTTTTCATGTAAATAAAAATCACTTTGTGATACTATGTTTAAAACTTCGCAGGTTCACTCCGCAACCCTTTATAGCCTTTGTGGAGGCCTCTCCACATTTGTGAATTTAAATGAAAATTATACATCGTGATCATAGTCATCTTGTCGCAATCGAGGATATCTTGTCCCGATCATGAAGGTGAACAGTCAACGATGTATAACAAAATGCTCCGATATTCATTAAGGGCTAGTTTTTAAAAAACCAAAATGCCCCTTGGGCGTATGAAAAATATAATAGGCCTCATTATAAACCAAATTCCACCTCCTGAGTCTAACAAAACCATCAGATTTCTGATCCGGGCACTTTAAGACCGAATTTTGATCCAATTCAAACATTTCATTTATAAACTCAACTTTAACTCATTTAAATGCTCAAACCTACCGCTAAAAGTCTTAAATGATGACGAAGGTGTAAGTAGACCAAACTTGACATTTTAGAGTTGACGAAACTGATGAATTTACAATACGAGGTCCGAAACTCTAGATGACCCCTATGGTTCCTCATTCGGAACCTAAAGGCTCCAATACTCAAAATTCTCACACTTTTATGTCAAATCTCATCCTTCACCCAAACCAACCATGAAACCATTCTTAGCTTGATATAACGAGACTATGTGAAGGGGAAAATAGTAAAAATATTCAAAGTAAAAAATAACCTTTAAGGTCATTATAACATCCACCCTTAAAAACCATGTTCTTCTTTGAACATAAGAAAGTAGAAATATCGAATTTGAAAACAACTGAGGATACTGGCTACACATATCAGAGTCGGGCTCCCAAGTAGCCTCCTCGATTGATCGATGTGTCCACGATACCTTCACAACATGTATCCCTTTGGTACAAAGCCTTCAAACTTATTTATCAAGAATAAAAACTGAATCCTCCTCAAATGACAAGTATGGATCAAAAATCAAGGCATCCCACTGAAGCACGAAGACTCATAGGGCCTATATTCTGTAGCATAGAGATATGAAATACCTGATACACCATGGACAAACTAGTTGGCAAAAATAACATATAAGTCAATCTCCCTTCCACTCTAGAATATCGAAAGGGCTGGTTAAAATAAGGGTCCTTTTCTTCCCAAACCTTATCACACCCTTCACGAGTGACACTTTTATCCATACTTTATCACCCTCTATGATCTTAAAAGGGTTAACCCTTTTATCTCCAGAGCTCTTCTTATTACTATAGAAAGAAACGAGTAAGGTTTGGATCAATCTAACTCTATCCATGGAGTCGCATAAAAATCGATACTCCATGGTCTCTCCTCAGAAGTCCTGAACCAACCAATCAGAGATATACACCTCCTACTATACAATCCCTTAAAAGGAGCTGTATGAATTCTAAAATGGTAATATTTGTATAAGGTTAACTCCGTAATTGGTAAGAACCGATCCCAACGACGACCAAATTCAATAACAGAAGCTTGAAATATGTCCTCAAGAACCTGAATAGTATGCTCAGACTGGTCATTGGGCTGAGGATGAAAGACTGTGGTCATATTAAGTTGAGTACCCAACTCACACTGTATAGTACTCCAAAAGTGTAAAGTAAACTGAGTACCTCGATGCGATATGATATAAATAGAGGTACCATGAAACAACACTATTAATGTAAATCTTTGCCAAATCTTGAGCACAATATCTCACCTTAAATGTAAAAAAGTGAGCAAACTTGTTCAAACGATCAATAACTACCTAAATGGAATCATAACCACCCGAAGTAGTAGGAAACCCAATGATGAATCCATGTCTATAAGATCCCTCTTCCAATGGGTTGTAGGCATCCTTTGAGACACACCTCCAGGCCTCTGGTGCTCGAACTTTACCTACTGGCAGTTCAAGAAGATAGAAACAAAATATGCGATATCCTTCCTCATACCACACCATCAATAATGCTAACTCAAGTCATGATACATCTTCATCAACAAATAATTAGAACTGTGGGCTTATATAAGATCAATCTCACTAACCCATAAAACTTAAGGTCAGAAATCCTACTCCTAATCCTAAAAATACCCTCAGAATCTAATTTAGCCATCTTGGCCTCCCCTTAAAGTATGTTATCATGAATGATACTCAACTTAGCATCATCAAACTGAGTGGAACAAATTTTCTCTTTCAATAAAAAATAGGCCTTTGCACATGTAAGAACACTACCATTATCAAAAATCTTCAATCTAACTAAGATATTATTTAGACTCTAAACATCTCTAGCCAAAGGTTGCTCATCAGCCCGAATACAAGGCAAAATACCCATACTTGAGGAATTCCTACTAAGGGTATCTGCCACCATGTTGTACTTTCGCTGGTGATATAAGATAGTGATGTCATAAATCTTACGAAACTCCAACCAATGCCACTTTCTCAAGTTAAGATCCTTTTCACTAAAATTATACTAAAGGCTCCTATGATCGGTGAACACCTCACAATGAACCCATAAAAGTAATGTCTCCACAACTTCAATACAATCACCACCGCAGCTAACTCCAGATCATGAGTAGGGTAGTTCTTTACATGTACCTTTAACTGTCTCAAAACATAGGCCACTACCTTACCCCTCTACATTAATACTCTACCCAATCCAACCCTGGAAGCATTACAATATACGGTGAAGTCTTTACCCTCCACAGGTAAAGTAAGAATAGGAGCGGACATCAATAAGGATTTGAGCTTTTGAAATATCTCCTCGCACTCATCAGACTAGAAAAATAGAACATTCTTGTAAGCCAGTCTCGTCCATAGAGCAGCAATATAAGATAAGACCTTCACAAACCTTATGTAGTACCCATCAAAGCCAATAAAACTCTGAATCTTAGTCGGTGAAGTAGGTCTCACCTAATCATTCACCGCTTCAACCTTTGATGGTTTATTAATAATACCCTCCTTGGACACCACATGCCCTATAATTCCATTGAACTCAATCAAAACTTACACTTTGAGAATTTAGCATACAACTTCTCATCTCACAATCTCTGAAGTATCCTTAAGTGCTGAACATGATCGTCCTTTGTCTTGGAAGAAACCAAGATATCATTAATGAACACAATCATAAATAACTCCTAATACGACCAAAATATGCCATTCATCAAATCCAAGAATATGGTTGGGATAGTAATCCCAAAAGACTCATAATGGCTATATCTAGTCCAAAATGCTATGTTTGAAATATTCACAGGTCTAATCCTTAACTTATAGTATCCGGACATCAAGTCAATCTTAGGGAAGATGGAAGCTCCCCATAACTATTCAAACAAATCATTAATGAGAGGCAAGGGATACTTGCTCTTCACAGTCACTTTACTTAGTTATCTATAGTCAATACACATACATATAGAATCATCCTTCTTTTTCACAAATAAAACTGGTGCACCCTATGGTGACACACTAGGATGAATGGACCCTTGCTAAGAAAGTACTGCAATTGCTCCTTCAACTCAGCATGATACATATAGTAAGAAGAAATATAAATGGGCTTGGTTCCTGGCTCCAAATCAATACAAAAATCAATATCACTATCATGAGGGACACAACAAACTCCCTAACCACAAAAACCTACTGTAACAAAGGGGAATCAACATTAAATCTCACACAAAGGAAAAGTACGACATATACGACCCACATGACCCTTCCACTCAACCATCAAGATACTAAGAATACATAAAGTAAAAGTCTTATAATGGAAATCTAAAACAACATGATAAGGAGAGAACTAATCCATACCCAAAATGATATCAAAATCTACCACGTGCAGTAAGATCATGTCCACCCATGTCTCATATTCTGACAAGATGACAAGGCGATATCTGTACACCTGATTCACTACTAAGAACTCACCCATGGGAGTAGACATATGAAGAGGTATAGGCAATGCATCAGATATCATATCAAAACAAGTAGTGAAATATACAGATACATAGGAATGATAAGACCCTAGATCAAACAACACTGACTTAGGCCTAGAATAAACTGGATGATACAGATAATCAAAGGATAGAAACACTCATCCTCAGGTCTCCCGAGAAAAAAATACCACTATGTACGCCTACCCCTTAACTGAATTAAGCATGAACTTGATCTTTGTCGATCTATTATGTACCCCTACCACTCTATGCACCTCTCCCTATTTATCCACTTTCTCTACCCCTACACGGAGGCACTAGTGATCTATCTTAAGCATGCAAGGGTTGAGACACCTATTGAGACTTAATCTGCAGGCGATGAAGATAGAACCTCTGCCTATGACCAAGCTCACCATAAGTAAAACAAGCACCTGGATCATAGAATAATATGATTAACTTTGAAACCCCGAATGTCCACCTCGTCCTGTTCCCTTTTGATAAGACTAAGAAAGATTTAGTACTGGACTAGATATACTCTAAACTGGTTGACTAGCACCTGAGGTCTTCATAGATGCTTAGAATGGTACGTGACGATGAAAGTGACTACTTTGTTAAAGGGAAACCCTACCTTTAGATGAGGCACCAGAAAATTGGTCATAAAAATGGGGCCTCTTTCACCTGCTATCACTAGTGTAACCTCTAAGAAGCTGCACCAATCCTCCCGGTGCCTAAATTACACTGTGAAAATTAGCCCTTAGAAGTTTTGAATCTATGAATACCAATGTACGAAGACTCATGAGTAACCCTCTTATGAATCTATCTATCTTTTCCTGCTCATTTCGTAAGATAGCTAAAGAATGTCTAGATAGCTCATAGAAACTAGACAAAAACTCATAAATTCTAATGCCCTTTTTTTCTCACCTCATTAAACTCTTAGCACAACCTATCCCTCATACTATAAGACACAACCTATCCACAAATTCCCGAGCAAAGATTTCCTAGTTCATGGGAGGTGACCTACCTAGTCTAAAATCAACATAAGATTGCCATCGCTGTGGGGCTGGCCTCGAATCTGCAAAACTGTGTAATCCACCCTAAGTGTCTACACTTACCCAATAATCTATAGAGACTCATGGAAAGTAGTAAGAAACTCAAATGGGTCCTCACTCTGTCCACCCTAAAACTGAGATAGGTCCATATTTCTAAACCTCTCTCGTACCACTGTTGTTGCATATCTGACATCTCAACAATGACTGTGTATGTAACTCCAATCCTTAGTCTATAAATCTCATCAAATAGATGTGCTATAGATGGCTGGCCCACTTGACCCTAAACTATAAGTGGCTGGCCCACTAGAATCCTGAATCTTGGATGGATGATCCACCTGCACTGAAACCATTAGTTACTATCCTACCAGCTCATGAATCTCTAAAACGGTTCTTTGATATGGGGTTTGGTCTGAGATCCCTATGCTTTCCATAACCCCAAGCACTATCAACAAGGTATGTTACAATAGAGGGATAACAACATACTCTAGGGGTATTTAATCCTCATACCTATCCATATCTAGCTCAGGTGAAGCCACTTTGGGTCCACTTCTAGCTGGGGCTGCCATTCTAGCTCTCCCTCGGGCTTGACCTCAGCCCCTAACTCTACCCTTACCTATGGTAGCTAGATTAGGTACATCTTTATCACCCCTATCCATTGTAGCCTGCTCCTCACCATCTATCGAATAAAACATGTTAGGATTCACTACACACTGAATAAACCATGCTAGATAGAAGTGAAATAATAAAGAGATATTTCTTAGAGTTTCGTAGCCTATCGAGGATAAGTAAGGATTTCTATGCACCGATCTGCAAGACCCTGTTAAACTTGGATTGTGAATAGTTGGACCTATAAATCTAGCTTGGATATGAACTTTTCATGCTCTAAACACCGAATAGTTTGGGCACCTACCTCCCAAATCTTGATAGGTCATCCGGATAATAATAAATCATGTAAAATCCAAATTTAAACTAATAAATCATCTAAATGCGGAAGTCATAATGGTAAAATAGATATATAAGTATGCATATCTCTCACCATTCAAAAGCCTCTATATAATATAAATACAAGAAGTTCAAATATCCACATAGAACATTTACAAATTAAAGACATTGTAAAATAAACTAAAATGAGGAAATCCATGGAAATTGATGAAAGAGAGACTAGCTACCTCTCGATCCTAAGAATTTTCCTGGACTGAAGAGAGAGGATAAAACCTCTAAGTCTGAGCTTGATACCTACAAAAAAGTGTAGAAAATCAAGGAGTGAGTATAAGAAAATTGGTACTCAATAGCGTCTTCAGTTGGATAACTATAAAAAGAAATAAAAGCAACAAATCTCCAAACCATTCTCCCAATAATACTACAACCTGCAATAATTATAGTCAGCAGCCAAATAATAGTTTATTTAGATACAACAAATATGAACAAATCTCCAACTCTAATAATTATACAACAGAAAAAATAGTATCACAAAAGTCAAGTCCATCAATAACCAAAGTCATCAACAGGGATCTCAAGCCATAAACAACTCATCATGGATGGTCTTTCCTAATTCATCATTAGTATCCAACATCAATCATCATATTTAGGTATTCGTCAGGGCCTCGGCTATACCTTTATTCTATATAGATAGTGGACCTCGACTGTGTTATTTCAGAAACATAGGCACCTGGTTACAGTTTTATCTATGCCTTGTTTACAATATAATTCTATCATCACAATATAGATACCCGGTTAGAGCCTCGTCCGTTCCTTTACCATAATCTCAATCAAGGCACCATGGCCAACCAACAATCAATATCAACAAGTAAGATGGTCTCATCAAAACATAGTTCAAGGTTCATAATCAAGTTTCATCAATGAGTAATCATCATCTACCAACCATAGAAAGTATCACAAGTTGAGATTTCAATTTTATAACATAAATACCCCTATGAGGATTTTGAATCAAGAATGACCTTTATATTCTATATTATAATCTTGAGCATCAATATTTTTGATATCAAGGTTGCTATTTATTTTTCATAGACATTTTCATCAATAAGTATACAATTAATTCTCAATTCTTGTTGAAGTCATCATTTCCAAGAACATGTTTCGAACTAACAATTTACAATACAAGCCAAGTAAAGTGACAATTCAACAAATTCACTAGGTATGGTTATTAATCCCACTTGTTCATTTTAAAACCAACATGATAGATAATACTAATTCCCAAGGAACCCATATCACCTCTAGACATAAGTCAATTAGCAAGAAATTATTAACCATTTATAAAAGCCATATAAACATGAAATTTCCTTTGTTTTGAAGAACCAAGATACTCAAAATATTTACTTTTTAGATTATCCTCCAATTGGGCAATGTCAAGAATTCACTAATTAACACCAAATTTCAAAATAATCAAGGTGTGTACAAAAGCCAAACTTGTGACAATGAGGTCAAGATAAGAATTGGGTTGTAAAATAATGTCACCCATCACTATAAGATTTTAGATATTAACTTTCATAAAAAACCCATTCCTTTTCATAACAAAAATCTCAAGTTTTAACCAATTATGGGTCCTACACTTAAGTCACTATTTTGATTGAGAACCATGAAATTATTGATGGAAAAATCATGTTAAAGTTGTGGGGAATCGATGAAATAGTGATTTAGAAACTTACCCAAACGATTATCTTCAAAGAACCTGCTCAACTATGCAATATGGGTTTTGAGTTGTTGTTTTGCATGTAAATAAAACACACTAAGTGAAATTATGTCTAAAAGTTGCTAGGTTCATTGCCTAGTAATTCATCACATTCGTCGAGGTCCCTACACATTCGTGAAGGTCAATAAAAAGTCATATATTGCGATCAAAGACATCCTATCTCGATCACGAAGGTCAAAAGTAAAAAATACATCACGAACATAAGCTAAACCTTATGAACGCTATGCTTTTCCATCTAACATTCTACAAGCGTATCCAAGACTCAGAATCGTGGAGATTATCTAGGAAACCAACAAATATAGCCAATAATATTTTAATAACAAACAAAGCAACAAATGGGCCCTCGAGATTCATTCAAGATCCGTGATGACAAACCATATATGTAATCATACTATTTTTGACGTTTTGGACTTAACAGAACCACCAAATCACATGTACATGGTCTACTTGACCTGGTAATAATCATGAAACTATCATAATGACCAAAATATCCCCGAGGGTTATGAAAAATATAAAAGACCTTATTCTAGACCAAATTTAACCTCTTGAGTCTAATGAAACCATTGAGTTTCTGATATGGGCATTCTAAGCTCGAATATTGACCTGAAGCAACCATTTCACTTATAAACTCAACTTTAGCCCGTCTAAATACTCAAATGCACCATAGAAGGTCTAAAACTGAAGACAAACGTGTATCTAGATCAAACTTGACATTCTAGAGCTAATAAAACTAAATAATTTTTCCTTGAGGTCCAGAACTCTAGATGACCCCTATGGTCCTCATTTTGTACCTAAAGGCTCAAAAAGTCAAAAATCTCCAACTTTTACATAAAATATCATCCCACAACCATACCAACCATAAAAGCACACTTAGTTCGATATAACGGAACTACAGGAAGGGAAAAATAGTAAAAAATATTAGATATGGGAAAAATGACCATTAGGGTCATTACAAAAATTGATGGATTTTCAAATACACAGGAAATTTTTTTGATGATTTACAAAGTCAAAATCCTTCTGTACATTGAATTACAAGGTATGGAAACATATCAAATAAGGAAAAAAGATTCTTTAACTTTAAGGAAAAGGATTTCCTTACCTGTGAGGAAGAGGAGTAGGTCGATAGAAGTACCTATATAAACAAAAGGAATTCTAAAGAGAAAATAACATATTGCACAATCTGAGAAAGCAGCATTCCCACAACAATAAAAATCAAGTGAAAAGAAGAACGACAATAGAAAATCGAAGAGTTAACAAGTTCTAGATCAATTCTTGTTATTTTCTTGTGTGAGGTTGTGAGTTATATTTGTTAAGAGTTAGTTAGATTATGAGAGGTTATTTCAACATGTGAGTTATACTTTTTTAAGGAGGGAGAGATATTTGTTCTTTAGAGGAGATCATAGTTTTAGTGATTACAGAGTTGTAATTATAAAACTAGTTGTTGATTAGTGGTGTTAGTTCATGGTTGTTTATTCCCGATTGGGGAGATTTTTTTACGTAAAATCTATGTTTTATTTAATTTATACATTTTATCTTAAGTTTTGTTATGGACCTAGCTCTAAAAAAAAACCCAAAAAGCTTAGCTTCTTTTAATACCTTTTGAAACATCAGAAGATTTTAGTAATGTTAGAAAAAATGAAAATATCTTATGTTGCTTCAGGCAACAATGACTAAGATGTTGAAAAATTGGCAAAAGGTATATTATATGTTCTTAATATAATTTATTTTGCATCAATGCTAAAGACATAATACCCATTTGAAAGTTTTTTTAGTAATGTTGTGTAAAAACCGTCTAGGTATTTTTATGATTGTAGCTATTTCTATACATTTAAAATGTTATTGGGACTTCCTCAAGTCACTTATGACTTTCTGGGATCAATAAAGTGGATAACTGATGGTTCTACGGGCTAAATTCTTTTGTAGTTATTTCTTTTCAGGCCTTACTAAGCATATATAATATCAAATCTCTTTTTCGTTGATTTCATTGAGTCTGGAATGTCAATTATATAGAGATTTCATATAATAAAGTGCTATGATTGAACTCAATTTCTGTTACAAACTTTGATTTCTCAAAATCAAAGTTGGCAGGGGTTGAAGAATCGCAATTGCCTGATGGAGGGCTGTTATTGAGAAGATGATGACGCGGTCAACATCACGATAGTGAGGTCCCCTTCTATAATTTGTATGAAGGCCTGGCAGCCTCTATATATGTTTCTTCTTGATTTTTGATGATGTTTTACCCCTTTCTCTTGTATTCTCTCAGTCCTAGAGCCTATAATAGGTGATTTAAGAGGATTTTTGGTGTT
>JBDJHY010177989.1:0-12162 GCA_039654485.1 Withania somnifera
CAAGAGTTTAACAGACCAAACTAAACATTTTAGAGTGATGGAACTAGTGAAATTCTGATACAAGGTCCCAAACTCCATGGAGTAAAGATCAAATTTTGATCTTAAAATAATATTTCCCATCACTATGTGATGTCAGCTATTAAGTTCCATCAAAAATCCCATTCCATTTCGTTGCAAAATTCTCAAGTTTTTCATCATTTTTTAGTTCAACAATTACCCACCGTCTTAGGGTTCAAAACCATGAAATTTCTACCAAAATTCATGTTAAACTAGTTAGATTTGATGGAAATAGGTTTAGAAAACGTACCCAATTGATTAGCCTTGAAAATCTTATTCTTCTAAGTCAAAATAGCATTTTATAGTGATTTCTCATGTGAGAATAAGCAAAAAGACGTAAATATTTTATTTTAAATAGTACCCACTGCCAAGCATGTCGCCTCGATTGTGTTACCTAGCCGTGATCGCTCCTGAGAAAGATAGGTCATTTACTGTGATCACACTCCGCGATCGCGAGGGATAGTACATAGGGAAATTACCACGATCATGCTATCCTACCATGATCTGGAAGGACAGGGTTTTGGGAACCTAGCGTGATTGCGCTATCCTACCACGATCGTGCCAATCACCAGTTTTGACAGCAAACAACAATGACTCAAGGAATTCGTATGGATCTTTGGGGTTGGTTCAGAAGCTACTGCAAACGAACAAAAGATACACATATACTAATTTTGATGTTCTGGACTCAGTGAAACCATCAAATCATGGATACAAGGTTTTTTTGATCCGATATTCATAAAGAGACCAAAAACTAAGTTTTCACAAAAAAAAGTCAAAATGCTACTAGGACTTGTATGAACCAAAAGGGCCCTTATTCTAGGACAAATTCTACTCCCATCCCCAATCCAGCAGAACCATCTAATTTTTATCTGAGCACTTTAAGATCAAATGTCGACCCAATTCGACCCTTTCACTAATGACTTAACTTTTAGCTCGTCGAAGTGCTCAAACTCACTTCGGAGGTTCTAAAACAAAAAACAAGAGTTTAACAGACCAAACTAAACATTTTAGAGTGATGGAACTAGTGAAATTCTGATACAAGGTCCCAAACTCCAGATGACCCCTAGAGTTCGTCATTTGAACTTAAAAGCTCCAAAAACTCAAATTTCTCAAACTTTCATATCAAATCACATCCCGCACCCAAACTAACCATGGAATCACACCTAGTTTTATATAAAAACACTAGGGGAGGGGAAAATAATCAAAATACTCAAAAAAATAAAAAATGACCTTTAAGGTCCTTACAACATCCACCACTACAAAACATGTCTGACGTCGAACATAAGAAAGAAGAAGTACTTGAATGTTCAAACAAATGGGGATACTGGATACGTATGTTAGACTCGGTCTCCTAAGTGGACTTCTTGATCAGTCGGTGTCTCTATTGCACCTTCGACATAGGTATCTTTTTGTTCCAAAGCCTACGAACCTGTCTATCCATTATAGAGACTGGATCATCCTTAAATGATAAGTTTGGGCTTAAACTCAAAGAATGTCACTGAAGCACATGAGACTCATCGAGAATATACCTTCGATGTATAGAAACAGGAAAATTGGATGTACCGCGGACAACCCAGGTGGAATAAGTAACTTGTAAGACACATCTCCTTTCTTCTATAGAACCTCAAAAGGGACCAATGGAACGAGGAATCTACTTCCCTTTCTTTTCAAATCTCATCACATCCTTCATGGGTTAAAACTTTTAACCACACTCTATCACCCTCCATGAACTCCATCAGCATAGCTCTTCTGCCTACTCTAGGTAGAAAGTAATCAAGCTTGAATCAATCTAACTATATCCATAGAATCTCGCAAAAAAATCTATATTCCGCAGTCTTTCCTCAAAAGTGTCAAACCAACCAATCATAAATCTACACCTCCCACCATATAATGTCTCAAAAGGTGCCATCTGAATGCTCGAATAGTAATTGTTGTTATAGGCAAACTCCATGACCGGTAATAATCGATCCCAACGACCACTAAAGTCAAAACACAAGATTGTAACATGTCCTCAAGCACCTAAATAGTATACTCAGATTGGAAATCATTCTGGGGATGGAAGGGCATGCTCATATCAAGTCAAGTACCCATCTCATATTGCATAGTACCCCAAAAGTGTGAGGTAAATTGTGTGACTAGGTCAAATATAACATAAGTTGGGTTACCATGCAACTGCATTATTTGAGTAATATAAATATCTTCTAACTCCTGAGCACTGTACCTCATCTTTACTGGAAAGAATTGAGCAAACTTGGTCAAGCGATCAATAATCACCCAAATGGAATCATAACCACCAGAGGTAGTAGGCAACCCAATAATGAATTCCATGGATATACGGTCCCACTTCCACTAGGGTATAGACATCCTCTAAGACACACTTCCCAACCTCTAGTGCTCCAACTTTACTTGCTGAAATTTTAAGAACCTAGCAACAAAGTCTTTGATAACCTTCCTTATACCACACTACCGATAATGCTGACTCAATTCATGATACATCTTTGTCACCCCTAGATGAATGGAATATCTAGAACTATAAGCCTCTAATAAGATCAACCTCACCAAAATATTGGACTTAGGAATGCAAATACGGCCCCTAATCCTCAAAATACCCTTAGAATACAACTTAGTAGTCTTGGCCTCACCCCAAACCACCTTATCAAGAATGATCCTCAACTTAGCATCATAAAACTGATTGGCAGGAATCTACTCTATCAATTAAGAATGGTCCTCTACACATGAAAGCATACCACTATCATCCGAAATTTGCAATCTAACAAAGTTGTTGGCTAGACTCTAAACATCCCTAGCCAAAGGTTGCTTCTCAGTCTGAATAAAAGCCAAATTATACATGCTCGAGGATTTCCTACTAAGGGCATTCGTCACTACGTTGGATTTCCCAAATGATACAAAATAGTGATGTCATAATACTTAAGAAACTCCAACCAATGTTGTTGCCTCAAGATTAGATCTTTCTGGCGTAAAATGTACTAAAGGTTGATATGATATGCAAACACCTTGCAACGCATCCCATACATGTAATGTATCCACAACTTCAAAATAGATACCAATGTTGCAAAATTTAAGTCACAAGTAAGGTATTTATCTCATGTACCTTCAACTACCTCCAAGCATTAGCTATTACCTTACCCTCTGCATCAACACTCTACCTATCCAACCCTCGAAGCATCACAATAAATGGTAAAGCCTTTTTCCTCTACAAGAAAAGTAAGAATAGGAGTTCAGGTCAAAAGTAAGAATAGGAGTTCAGGTCAACAATGACTTGATCTTTTGAAAGCTCTCCTCGCACTCATTAGACTACTGAAAAGGTACATTTTGCTTAGTTAGTCTATTTAACGGAACGGTAATATAAGAAAACCCCTGAATAAACCTCCTATAGTCCCAAGCCAAACTAACAAAGCATCAAATCTTAGTCGATGAGTAGGCCTCACCTAATCACTCACCGTTGTAACCTTGGCCTGATCAACCATAATACCCTCCTTGGACACCACGTTTCCCAACAATGCCACTGTTATATTTTTCCATAGAAATATATTCGTTCAAGAAGGGCTCCAAAAGATGTTGATCGTAAATGAGAAAATTAGTTTCGTAGAAAGACAAAAGTGGATTCCCATTCATATACATAAGAATTATATACGATGAAGAAGAATCTTTGATTTTTTTTTTGAAAAGAAGTAACCGGGCTTTTTTGAAGTAATAAGACTATTCAAATTCCAATATTCGTGGAGAAAAAATCGTAATAAACATAAAGAAGATTAGCTTCTCATCTCACAAATTATAAAATACTATCCTCAAATATTGAACATGGTCTGCCTCGATCTTGGAATAAACCAGGATATCATTAATGAAGATAGTTACAAATAAATTCAAATAGGGATGAATACTCCATAAATGCAGTTGGGCACTACTAAGCCCAAAAAACATCACCAAAAACTAATAATGCCCATATCTAGTATGAAAAGTCGTCTTTAGAATATTTAAATTTTTAATTCTCAACAAATAGTACCTGGGTCTCAAGTCAATCTTAGAGAACATGGAGGCTCCCTAGAGCTTGTCAAACAAATCATCAATACGAGGCAAGGGATACTTGTTCTTCATGGTCACTTTGTTCAACGGTTAGTAGTCAATGCATACATGTATAGAACCATCCTTTTTCTTCATAAACAAGACTAGAGCACCCCAAGATTATGAACTAGGATAGATGAAATCTTTTCTAAGAAAGTCCTGCAACTGCTCATTCAACTTAGCAGGAGCGATACGGTAAGGAGGAATAGAAATGGGCTTAGTTCCCAGCTCTAAATCAATATCAAAATCAATATCCCTATCAGGAGAGACACTAGGAGGACCATTAAAAACACATCAACAAACTCTCTAACCATAGAAACCGACTCTAAGGAAGGGGGGTCAACACTAAAATCCTGAACAAAGGCTAAATAAGGCATATATATTTTCCTAATCAACCTCCGAACCTAAAGAAAAGAGATAACTCTATAAAGATATAACCAACACATACCCTTCCACTCAACCCTCGAAATACCCGACATGCACAATGTAACAGTCTTGGCATGGAAATCTAGAATAGTATGATAAGGAGCAAGCCAATTCATACCCAAAAGGATGTCAAGTCTACCATGTAAAGTAAGATCATGTCTAACCAAGTCTCATATCCCGATAAGACTACCAGACGAGATTATTACACCCATCCACCCCTAAATATTACCCACAGCAGTAGACACATAAAGAGGGGTGGGCAATGCATCAGATAACATATCAAAACTAACAACAAAATATGCAGATACATAGGAATGTGTAAATATTGGATCAAATAACACTGACATAGGCCTAGAGTTATTTGGTACAATACCTGTAAACACAGCATCGGAAGACTCAACCTCAGCTCTCTTAGGAAAATCATAGCATTATGTGTGCCTAACTCTAGGCTGAATAGGAGCACGACCCTAACCCCTACTGTATGATGTGTGCCTGTCGGTCCCACCTCCCCTATATCTACCTGTAGGCATCGATTCTCTTAGCTAGAGTATACAAGGCTTGAGAAGCTTGCTGAGACTCAATTTGTATGCGTTGGACATAGAACCTCAGCTTATGACCAAGATTACCACATGTAAAACAAGCACCAAGAGTTGATGTCTGATATGATGAACTCTAAAGCCTCTAATGGCTATATCAGCCTAAACCTCTCTAGTAAGCCTTAGAATGACTTGATACTACACTGGATGCACTCTAAACTGATTAACCAGTACCTAAAGTTTGCAGAGATGCCTAAAATAGTGCCCAGTAGTGAAAATAACCATTGTGTTGAAGGGAAACCCTACCTCTAAATGAGGCACCATAAAATTGACTATAAGAATGGGGTCTTTTACCTGTGCTGTTTCTAGTCTGACCTCTACGCAGCTACTTCAAGCCTCTCAATTCCTTAATCATACTATGCAAAGTATACCCTGGTAGATGAAAAACTATAAATATTAAAGCCAGAAGATACAGGATCAACCCTTTCATGAACCTATCTTTCCTCTCCTACTTGTCAGGTGAGATAGCCAAAGCATGCCTAGAAAGCTCAAAAAATCGAGATACATAGTCATCAACTATCATGCCCTCCTGTCTCAACTCATCAAACTATGTTTGCAATATATCCCTCGCACTCTGGTACACATACTTATCCACAAATGCTTGGGAAAAGTCTCCTAAGTTATAGAAGGTGATTGAGTCGGTCTAGAATCAAAGTAAGAATGCCACCACTGTTCGAATAGCCCTCGAAGTTGAAAAATTATGTATTCTGAGCTGTGTGAATGTACCATACCCACTTTATAGAGAAACTCATGCATGTAGTAAGGAACTAAAATGGGTCCTTGCCCTTTCCACCCAAAAACTAAGGTAGGAGATCTGACGGAACCTCTCATAGCTTTATTGTACATCATTAGACATTTTATCAATGACCATATATATATCTCCAACACCCATAATCTAAAGCTCATGTACCTTGTGTGAAATAGGTAGTAATCCCACCTAACCCATAACTATAAGCAGGTGTCCCACTGGAACTTGTATCACAGGTGGCTGACACCTGTCTTAGAACTACTTGTGGCTACCTACCAATGCACAACTGGAACAACTCTCTGCTCTGGAGTCTCTTCCCTTCCCTGGTCTGAGAACCCTGTAGCATACCGCCCTGAGCTAAATTTTCAAGTTCCCTAAGAACCTTTAACAAAGTATGTGCAGTAGTGGGCCTGCAACATAGTCCTGAGTTCTATCCTTAGATCTATCCATAAGAGGCCCAAGTGAAGCCTCTCTATCTCCACCCCTAGCTGGGTTTTCCCCTCTAACTCCCCCTAGGGAGTCATGAGTGTCCTTAAAATGACTCATTACACCTAACCACATCATGAAATTGCTTGTTTTCATTATTATTGTATCAGATTCTGATGTTAGCTTGGTGTATTTTTCAGGTGACTACATGATTTCTGAGGAACCAAGTGGATAAAATGCACAGTCTAGAAAACAAAGTGTTATATACGGATGAAAAATGCACCGCCATCTCTGACGGCAGATCACTGTTTGAATACTACTACTGCTATGCAACCTAGAAATATTACCTAAAACACTAGCAAAGATGGAAGACCGCTTCCCAAGATGGCAGACCACCGTCCTCAACCTTGGCCACCGCCATCTAAAGTAGTGGTATCACTGTCTTAGGAAAAAAGGCATGTCATTCTGCTAATGGCGGCGGCCAACCCAGTGATACGACGGACTACTGTCTTGGACGGTGGTGGTTTAGTTAGACCGTCGTCGCGGCAATTTCAGCTAAAAAGGAGAAATTTGGTATGTATAAAAGGAACTTTTTCAAACTCAAAGAGAGGAATGAAAATTGAGAGAGAAAGATCATATGTTAGAAAGATATACAAGAAAGAAGAGTGAGAAAACACTTGTGGATTGAAATCATTCTTCAAGCTTAGTTGGTTTTGAAATTAGTAGTTTGTATTATATTTTGATGAAGTCTTGACTTAATCTTTTAGAATTATGTCTAATTACGTGCCTCTTAATGGTAATTACACTTCCAATTTAATCATGTGTAGATAATTCTTTATGCTTGGGGATGTGGTAATTATATGTGAGGATGATGGCTTTTTGATTAACTATTGTACATAGGTGGTTGGGTCTATTGTGAAATCCATGTTTTGTATTAAAATGGAGGTTACAAACTCCAAATTAATGTTTAGCCAAGTACAGGAGCCACGAGAGTGGAGTTATGCTTGTGTGTTTATCAATAGCAGTGGTTGGGCTTGTCCCGATTAACTAGCATACTAGAGATAGGTTGCTAGATAGTGAAGCATGAACACTAAGGACTATAAAACAGAGATTTTTTAGGTGTTCATTTTTTATCTAGCTTACCCAACACAGCACAAGAATTAAGCCAAATTCCCTATCACCCTTAACAAAACTAATGATATCTATGCATATTCCCACATTTCCAACCCAACAAAATTCACCAAGCTTGTAATTACTTACTCATGATATTGTGATAACTTAAAAACTCCAAAATCATAGCATTAAAACACACCCTTCATTTTTATTTTCCCTTTTATCAAGTTAATTAGCATTAACTAGTGAATCTTTATACTGTTGTGAACATAGGCATTCACTCCCCGTGAATTTGACCCTGACTCATAGTTGGGTAATTATACTTGAAAAATATCGTGTGCACATTTTGATTGGTTTTGAAAGTGCAATTGAGCGTTATTAATTTTTGCACCGTTGCCGGGGAGTGAATAGTTTTATTTCACTTTGCTTGTGTAATTGTTCATTTCTTTGTGCTAATTAATTGAATTTAATGTGGTTTCTCTCTTGTGCTCAAACAAGTGATGATATGAGTAGGAGTAACCATGAAAGACACTTCTACAATTGGGGTGGGGTTGAAGTGGAAAATGAGCACATAGATGACACAGGATTCGCAAATGCCATTTTTCATATGACAAGCACAATGCAGCATCTACTTCAAATGAAAAGGTTATTTAGAGGCTTTCCACATGAGTTCCCACATGCACATTTAAAGAATTTTTTGGAAGTATGCAACCTATTTATCATTTCCAACATCTCCCAAGAATCTCTGCGGCTGAGGCTCTTCCCATTCTAGCTAATCGGAGAAGCTACAGTATGATTGGGGGAACTCCCGCACTAGTAAATCACTATATGGGAAGAACTTAAAAGGTCCTTCTTGTAAAGATTCTTTACACCATCCCACATGATACAACTTCGAGATGTAATGACTACCTTCAGGTCTAGTCACTAAGAGCCTTTGCATAAGGCATGGATGAGATTCAAGAAAGATGTTGCCAAATGCCATGACCATGATTTACCCGACGAAGTGCTACTTCAAATTTTATATAGAGCGCCCAGCCCATTAAATAAGATATTGGTGGACAACCTAGTGAGGGGGTCCATGGAAAATGTGATATTTGGGTTGGCTTCATTTCTCTTTGATGAGTTGGCTACTAACAACAGGGTATGGCATACTCAGGATGCCGAGGTGGCAGTGGGTGCTCCCTCTTCATCTCCAAGTGGCTACTCCATGAGGAATAATGATGACCTTGAGGAAAATATAACCAGATTGATGACCCAAATGGACCTTGTTACCAAACATGTCATAGGTGCCCCATCTAAGCTCGTACATGCCATAGTCGAGCAGGGTAATAGATATAAAGATGAAGAAGAATTTGCATCTATGTAAGGGGAGAAGGTGACGTTTATGAATAGTCAGGAGACGGGTTCTCAGCCTTCCTATCAATGGCAAGCCAGGAATCAAGGTTGGAATAAAGATAAAATGGGGAACGGGTACAATCAAGATTGAGAAAGAGACAAAGATGTATTTGATCACTATCGGGATTGGAAGGCGAGGAACCATAGTGACCGCTATGTTCCTCCAATGAGAGATCTCAACCCCAAAGTAGAAAGCTCATCATCTACTTCTAAGATGGAAGCCATGTTAACTAAAATCCATGAGAAAGTGGATGGCACCGACAAAGACATCTGGAGTATGAATCAAGAGATGCATAGTATGAAAGGACATCTCTTCAATGAACCAAACAGTGTCATCCCATTCAGACACAATCAAACAACTTGAGTCTCAAATAGGCTAAATGTTCACTTAATTGAACCCTTGTCAAAAGGAGGTCTTGCTAAGTGACATGGTTTCAAATCCTAAGAATAATGCTCATTGTATGGTCGTGATCACAAGAAGTGGCAAAGGGTTGATTGTAGACAATGAGGATGAACTTTTTGCTTCAAAGATAAAGAGAAGAAAAGAGATTGTTGTTGAACTAGAAGGAATTGAAGAAGATGATGAGAAAATTGTGCAGGCTAAGGAAGTTCAAACAAACAAGATTCCTTAACCATCAAGGCCCGATGTTGAGAAGAAGGTGGTGGAGACCACTTCAGAAAAGATGTTACCCAAGGTTAAGCCACCTTTTCCATAAAGGCTCAAGAAAGAAAATGAGGACTCAAAATTCCAAATATTTTTGTCTATTTAATAGCTTGTCCATTAACATTCCATTGATAGAGGTCTTGATGCAAATGTCGAGTTATGCCCTGTTCATGAAAGAATTGGTAACGAAGAAGAGGTGTTTGGATTTTGAGACAATAGAATCCTCCCATAATTGTAGTGCAGTTGTGAACATATCGGTGGTTATGAAAGAAGATCTAGGGGCATTCACTATTCCTTGCACGATCGGCTTCTACGAGTTTGTAAAATCCCTCTATGACTGTGGGACAAGTATAAATATGATGCCATATGACATTTACAAGAAGTTAGTCTTGGGACTGTCAAAACACCACCATGCGATTATTTATAACAAACCGATCAATCAAACGACCCATCGGTATCTTATTCGATGTGTCGGTGAAACTTGACAAGTTCATTTTCCTGGCCAACTTTGTAGGGCTTGATTGTGAAGTTGACCTTGAGATCTCAATTATTTTGGGCCGACTTCCTTGCTATAGGAAGGGCCCTTGTGAATGTTCAAAGAGAGGAACTTAAATTTTGAGTAAATGAAGAAGAGGTGACGTTCAATGTGTGCAAGTTTATGAAACAACAAAGCGATTTGCATATTTTCACAATGCTTGATGTGGTTGATGAAGCATTTGCAGAAGTCGCTGAGGTGGAAAGTATTAGAGAGTCCCGTGCGGAAGTATTGCTAAATTATGAAGGCAATAAAGTGAACGATTATGATGAAGTGGTAGCTTCACTACATGGGTTGGGGCCTTTCCTAAGGAATCCAACAAAGTTAGATCTTTATTTGAAGAATAGGTCCAGCCCACCAGCAAATAAGCCACCAATACTTGAATTGAAGGTCCTCCCAAGTCACTTGGAATACCTTTACTTGGGAAGAGACAACACCTTACCAGTCATCATTTCATCTTCATTAGTAGAATGGAAAATTGATGTATTGGGGTAAGTTTTAC
This sequence comes from Withania somnifera, assembly GCA_039654485.1. Taxonomy (NCBI): domain Eukaryota; kingdom Viridiplantae; phylum Streptophyta; class Magnoliopsida; order Solanales; family Solanaceae; genus Withania; species Withania somnifera. The sequence goes on from JBDJHY010177989.1 coordinate 10,546, forward strand.
GAAAATTTATCCAGGCTATTAGATGGTCGATAGCAAATATTATTGGCATTTCTTCGGGTATTTTTACCCATAAGATACAGTTGATTCCTGAGGCCACAGGTAGTGTGGAGCACCAAAGAAGGCTCAATGAGCCTATGCAAGAAGTGGTAAAGAAAGAAATCATCAAGTGGTAGACGTGGGGGTAGTGTACCCAATCTTCAATAGTCCATGGGTGAGTATGGTTCAATGTGAGACTAAAAGCAGGGGCATGACTGTAGTGCAGAATGAAAAAAAATGAATTGGTACCTTTGAGACCCATCACATGGTGGAGGGTATGCATGGAATATCAAAAACTAAATTCTTTTAGTGAACGAGACCATTTTCCAATGTCTTTCATTGACCAAATGCATGATAGACTATCAAGGAGAGGATGGTATTGATTTTTTGATGGCTACTCAGGCTATAACCAAATTGTAATAGCCCCAGAGGACTAAAAAAATCATATTCATTTGCCCTTATGGCACATTTTCTTTCCGTTGTATGCCATTTGGCCAATGTAATGCACCTACCACCTTCCAAAGGTGCATGTTGTTCATTTTTTTGACATGGTGGAGGAAACCAATGAAGTTTTCATGGACAGATTTTTAGTAGTGGGTGACTCATTTGAGGAATGTCTGGAGCATCTCAGCATTCCCTTGAAAAGATGTGTGGAAAATAACTTAGTTTTTAATTGAGGAAAATTCCATTTCATGGTAAAACAAGGAATTATGCTTGGGTACTAAATTTTCGAGAAAGGCATTCAAGTCAATTAAGCTAAAGTTGAGGTAATTTCAAGGTTTTTACCCCTATTCAATATAAAAGGAGTCAAGATCTTCCTTGGTCATGCAGATTTCTATCGCCGCTTCATAAAAGACTTCTCCAAAATTGCTCTCCCAATGTGCAAGCTTCTTGGAAAGAAAGCAAAATTCATCTTTGATTACAAGTTCTTGAAATCCTTTAAGGTGTTAAAAGAGAAGCTCACCACCGCTCCAATCATGATAAGTCCCGATTGGTCTTTCCCTTTTGAGATTATGTATGATACTAGTGGGTTGGCTCTTCCGGTATCATTGGGACCAAAGAAAGATAAAGTGTTCAATCTGATCTATTATAAAATTTGTACTATGAATCAGGTATCCACTGTGGTATCAATTTAATTTATTATGCGGCCAGCAAAATTACACTGTGACAGATAAGAACTCTTAGTTATGGTGTATGGATTTGAAAAGTTTAGAACCTATCTCTTAGGAACTAAAGTGATAGTCTACACAGATCACTCAGCCATCCGCTATTTGATGGAAAAGAAGGAGGCCAAACCATGCCTAATTAGGTAGATACTTCTATAGCAAAAGTTTGACTCTGCTATCAAAGATAGGAAGGGATACAAGAATCAGTAGCAGACCATCTGTAATGACCCTCATGGTCATTTATGATAAAATACATAACGTCTTGCATCGTAGAGCGTTTCAGCAGTTACCCCAAGTTATTTATGACTTGCTGGGACTAATAGTACGGATCCCTGGCGACTCAGTCGAGAAATATCTCAAAGTTCCTGTTTTAGAGCTTAAAGTAAGTATTCGTTGACTAAAGTCAACTTTCCTT
>JBDJHY010178009.1:0-12161 GCA_039654485.1 Withania somnifera
CCCGTGGCTCAACCATATATGGATACTGTGCTCGAATATCATGCTCGGTCTCTCAGGTAGCCTTCTCGAATGGTCAAGGTGCCCAATGAACCTTCACCATAAGAATCTCCCTAGACCTAGGCCGCCTCACAACTCTATCAATAACTGCCTCAGGCTCCTTAATGTTGGTCAAACAGTCATAATCTAAACAGAATCTCAAAGAAATATATTAGACAGGTCAGACACATACTGGAGAATCATGGATACATGAAATACAAGATGCACATCCACTAACTCTATAGGTAAAACAAGTCTATAGGCAATAGCTCTAATGCTCTCTGTGATCTCATAAGGCCCAATAAAGCAATGGCTAAGCTTACCTCACCTACCAAATCTCGTAACACCCTTTATGGGAGACACACACAGGCAAACCATATCACTAATATTAAACTCCAAGGGTCGAAGCCTACAATCTTTATTGGACTTTTGCTTACTCTGTGCTGTTCGGAGCCTATCTTGAATAGTTTTGACACTATGAACTATATCAAGAATCCAATCAAAACCCAGGGTGGGGTATCCCTACCACAAAACCAACTAACGGGAAATATTCAATGCCTACAGTACAAAGCCTCAAAGTCAAGTTTATGTACCAACTATCTACAAAATCAAAGGCACAAGCCCTCAACATGTCCTAAATCACCTGAATAGGTCCTATCAGACTGTCCATCGATCTGAGGATGGAAAGTTGTACTCAATGCCATCTTTGTAGACATCTCCCTCTAAAGTGTCCTCCAAAATTGAGATGTAAATTGAGTGCCTCTATCTGAAATAATGTAAACTGGTACTTGATGAAGTATAACTTCCTCTAGAACATACAACTTAGCTAAGGCCTCAACACCTAAGATGAATGTGTTGGAAGAAAGTCAGCTAACTTAGTCAATCGGTCAATAATAAACCAAATGAAATCATGACCTCTAGATGTGAGGCGCGGGCCTAAAACAAAATCCTTAGTAATCTCCTCCCACTTTCACTCAAGAATAATGAGTCTCTGCATCTTACACTAGGTCTCCAGAGCTCGAACTTCACTAGTTGACAGTTCAGGCACCGAGACTCAAAAGCCTTTATATCTCTCCTCATACCCCACCATAAATAGTGGTAAGGCAAGTCATGATACATTTTAGAAGTACTCGGATGAATATAATATCTTGAGCAATGAGACTCATGCAGCAAAGTCTGAATCACATTCCAAGCACTACAAACAACAAGACGACCATGGACCCACAACACACCATTAGAATACACTATAGACAAACTGAAGTCACACCCTAAGGTCTTCTCTCTAACCTGAAACAAATGAGCATCCTCATATCGGTGCTGGTGAATCTGATCAAACAAAGTAGACCTAGCCTCAAAATGTGAAACAACCCTATTCGAAGCTGAAATACAAATCTAACAAGACTACTAGCCAAGTATTGGATGTCTTGAGCCAACGTCTCTCTAAAACATATAAGGAATCTAGGCTACCTATACTCACTGCCTTTCAGCTCAAAGCATGTGCAACCATATTAGCTATTCCTGGGTGATAAAGACTACTGAAGTCATAGTCCTTCAGTAGCTCAACCCATCTCCATTGTCCTAAATTAAGCACCTTCTAACTTAGAATTTACTGCAAGCTGCAGTAATCCATATCTCACAATGAACGCTATATAGATAGTGCCTCGAGATCTAAAGTACAAAAACTACCTCTGCTAACTGCAAGTAATGGGTAGGGTAGTTCTGCTCGTGATCCTTCATCTGTCATAAAGCATATGCAATAACATAAACCTGCTGCATCAGAACACAACTCTAACCAATACTCAAAGCACCACAATACACGGTGTAGGGCTGAACCTTATCTAGTAAGAAAGTACTACTACGGTATTCAGTCACTCCTTAAGTCTCAAAAAGCTAGACTCACTCTCAGATGACCACTGGAAGGGAATTTCCTTCCACTTCAATCTAGTCAGAGGAGCTATAATAGATGAAAAACCCTGAACAAACCGACGGTAGTACTCAGCTAACCCATGAAAACTGTGAATCTCTATAGGAGTTGTAGGTCGAGGCCGATCGTACACTACAGACACCTTGACCAACTCAACACTAATACACGTACCAGAAACCACATGGCCCCAAAAGGCTATATACTCCAACCAAAATTCACACTTAGAGAACTTGGCATAAAACTGCTCAGTCCTTAAAGTTTGAAGTACTACCCTCAAGTGCTCCTCATGCTTCTCTCAACTCTAAAAGTATACCAAATATCATCAATGAAAACTATCATAAAGGAGTCCAACTAGGGCATGAATTCTCGTGTCATAAAGTCCATAAAGGATGTAGGGGCATTAGACAGCCCAAAACATATCACTGAAACTCATAATCCCCATACCTCATCCAAAAAGCTTTCTTCAGGATATCCTCGTCCTAAATCCTTAACTGATGGTAACCGAATTTCAAATTATTCTTAGAAATCACTGTGGAACCCTACAGCTGGTCAAACAAATTATTAATACACTACAGAGGATACTTATTCTTAATAGTCACCTTGTTCAACTGCCTATAATTAATGCATATCCGCATACTACCATCCGTTTTTTTACAAATAGAATCGGGGCACGCTAAGGCGACATACTGGAATGGATAAAATCTATGAAAAAGATCATGTAGCTGAAAAATCAACTCAAGAAGCTCTGTTTGGGTAATATGATAAGGGGAAATAGAAATTGGCCTGGTGCCCGGTTCAACCTCAATACCAAAGTCTATATCATGCTCAATTGGGAGGCCATGAAAATAAATGGGAAACACATCCAAAATCTCATGAACAATAGGTATAGATCAGGGGAGGGAGGATCAACACTAACATCTCTAATATGAGCCAAATAGGCCAGGCAACACCCATAAATAAGCCTACGGGCCTCAAGACAAGATATAACATAAATCAGGGAATGGCTAGTATGCCCCTGCTACACCACAAGGAGTACATTGAGAATGGATAAGGTCAAGGTCTTGGCATAGAAATCCAGGACCACATGGTGAGGGGATAACTAGTCCATGCCTAGAATCACATCAAAATCCAGCATGTCTAAGTCAATCAAATCATGGCTATTACACCCCTAAATGATCACAAAAGAAGATCTATATATCAAATCCACCACTAGGGCGACCCTGGGGTAGCCATACTCAAAGGCCTAGATAATAGATCGCTGAACATACTAAAAAAAGTAGAAAAATACACAGATACATATACATGGTATATCTAAGATCAAATAGATCTAAATATGAGTAACCACAAATAGGTAATATACCAATCACAATAGTGTCAAATGCCTCAGCCTCGGATCTGTTTGGGATAGCATAAAGCTAAAGGTGGGCCCCTCCTTTCTTCTTACCTCCCCTACCCATAGCTCTTCTTTAGCCTCCTCCCCTACCTCCCCGAGTTGTGGTCTTGCCATCTCTAGTCGTTTCTACTATCTGAATAGGATGTGTTGGTAGAGAGGTAGTTTATGCGGACCTACATCGATTATAATCCCTAGATATATGACCTATCTCGCAAAAACCAAAACAAAGACCTGTATGATCAACTCTAGTCGCCCAGGGACACTCTTTGGAAAAAAATGATCATGCTCCATATAATGAAAACATCCATTTTTGGTCCTGGGATGCTTGCTTGAACCCTATGAAAACCCCTATAAACCTAAACTCGATCCCCTAGTGGTTCTCTATCCAACATCTGAAGTTTGAAGTTTCACATTATATTTTCGGCTAGATTAACCTTGGTGATAACCCTACTATCGGCCCCTACTACCACTACTATAGTCTCTACCCACTTGCCAAGAACCTGAATAGCTGTACGGGTGGTAATGTCTTTTTTCTCTTCCCCCTTTTGCCCCATGATCCATAAGATACATCCTTTGAGCATGGTCAGCAACATGTAGGAAAGTATTCTACAGCAAGATAAACAACTCAATTGATCTATGCAAATCTCCTCTCAACCCTTATGAAAAATGATAGATCCTCTCCTTTTTAGTGGGCAACAACTCCTCGACATGCCTAGAAAAGTTAATAAACCGAGCCTCATACTTAGGAAAGGTCATGGAGCCTTGACGTGTGTCTGAAAATTGTGACAGTAGGGTGCTTCTCATAACATGCTTCTCCATAAAGGCCTCTCTAAAATGACTCCATGTCAACGGGGGAAAACCAGAAGTCCTTCTGTCCCATGTACTTTTCACCACTGAATGGCAGGTCCCTCAAGTAGATAGGTGGTGAAACCAACCTCACTACTCTCCAAAAGCTGTAATATCATCAAAATATCCTTACAGGCTATGATAAACTCATGGGGTTCCTTCCCCACTACCCCTGAAAAATTAGAAGGCACAATCTAGAGGAAATAGTCCAATGTCTTCCTTACCTTGGAAACTAGAATAATGGGAGATGGCATTGATGTAGATGTAGTAGTAGTCTGAGTTAGTGTCGTAGGCAGTATGTGTGGTTCCCCTAGGGCTGTAGAGATTGTAGGAGAAGGTACATCCTGTACCTCTCCCTAGGAAGAAGACTTTGGTACATCTGTTGGTACCCCACCGAACATCTACAATACATGTCTCTAATAGCAGCAGATGGTGGTTGAGCAAACTACGGTGAAGGTATAGGAACTATCTGCAGCTTTGTAGTGGCTAGAGGAGTAATAACTAGTTGAACATCCCTTACTAATCCCTCCTGATCTATCGAGGGAGGGTCTCGATCCACGGACAAAGCTTGGGTACGCACCATCTGCAAAAGAGTGAATCTAAAGTGATTTTTTTTCAAAATTAGTTCAAATATAAACGCACGATAAGAACCAAGAGATGAAAGATTTACTAGGATACCCTATAGCCTCCTGAATATTAGATACAAACGTATAAGTAATGATCCGTAGGAATCTTCTAGGTATATGCTCCAAATGCCAAAGAGACTGGTCAACCTAATCTCTAGTACCAATCTATCACGACCCAAACTTGGGTTATGATGGAGTCGACATCCCACCTATAGAAAATCTTATCCAAATAGCCCAGAGCTATAAGAAATGTGCCATAACGACTCACAACTACCATCAGAAAGTAAAACAATAGGATATAACCAACAATAGCAAAACAAGATAAATATATACAACCTAAGCCAAAAACCTAGTGTCAATGGAATAAGTAGCTACAAACTGAGTATCCAAAGGAAATATGTACAATATATAAGCTTCTAAGATAAAAAATAAGTAAAGCCTACTGGTAATAAAATGAACGGACACCAATTAGAGAGATACACGATCATCTTGCATGTAAGAAACTTACCTTAAGTCTCCAAAAAAGCAGTGTAGTCCGCTCGATCCTACCTTCTATGCTGACCCAAACTGGTATCTACACCACGTAAACAATGCAGAAGTATAGTATGAGTACCATAAATCGAGGTACCCAGTAGGCATCATAGGCCGACCGGGCATAAATAAAGCATACGTAAAGCAAGGCGAGATAAGTAAAATAGGTCTAAGTAATAAGTAAAGTAGGAAAAAAATGCTAACTACGCATCTAAACACATAATAGGCATGGACTACTACTAAGCACAACTGAGATAAAGAATGTAAAATTTGAGAAAGTAGGTCTATGTATTTTTGTCTCATAGAATCCAACTACCACTAAGCCACGAGTAAACAGAACACCGAAAACATACTGGGATCTAGATAAGTACAAAAAGTAATAGAGAAGATAAAAAATATAATAAGAAAGGGAATAAAGTAAATCAAGGAGAAGATATAATCCAAAAATCCTCCCATATGACCACTAGGTGCATACAGAAAGAAAACATACAAAACCTAACTAACGGCCCACCAGCAGGTACAACCAAAACAAAAAAGGACTCACCATAACTTTACTTGTAATCCAGAAGAGTAAAAACAGTGCAATAACAATGGATGCAAGGGGTGGAATAAAGGAATAACTACTATCGCTCCCAACATACACTTAGATCTCCCACCTCTCAAAGGCAACTCTCATCTAAGAAGTGGAGGTCCCACCTCTGGATAACAGTCCTTGGTTAAACATAAGTGGTCCCACCTCCAAATAACTACTCTCAGCTAATCACATATGGTCTCACGGGAGGTCCCACCTCTATACCACAACACCGGTGATACATATACGTAAGAAAGCCTTAGTCTAGTCTCATATTATAAAAACATCTATATACTGTGTCGCAGTCATGGAAGTTGAGCTCTAGAAAACTCTTTTAAATTAATCCCATTTTGAGTATAATTAGGTCCTTACCATAACATAGCAACATTGAGTCCCACCTGATAATCCACTACATAGGCTAACACTACTATGCATTCAAAGGTAGAACAAAATATAGATAAGCAAGCTCTCAGAATAGACTAGGATCCTTCGGAGGTCACCATCTAAGAACACAATTCTCCCACAACTATAATATGGCTCCATATGGGCTCCAAACAATAAGGTTGCTCCCATTAAGGTTTCTAGTATTTGCATTTAGATACTAGCTCTCCAAAGTAACCATATTCTTTCATTTACAACTATAGGATAATTCCAATAGTAAGACAAGTCTGGTCCCAAATTTCTCAATATAGCCTGGATTTATTCTCCTTAACTCTAGTCTCTAAAACTCCTAAAACATCCACCTTGTTCTTTTGCAGGAAGAAACTTCATTCTTTCTACTTTGAGGGATTTATCCCTTTAATATTCCAAATTTTCACAATCATTTAGGGTTAAGACCCCAAGGTCACTTGTGCTCATATTCTCAACTTCCTATAATACATTGAACCTTATCTATCTCATGATATTACAACTTTCCACTTGGACCCTCTAAATGAGCTCATATGCCTCGGAAGGCATACTAATGACCTAACTAGCCTAAAATCATCATTTTGGAGATGATAGAAGTGTCAAAATTCTTATATAACACTCCGATCTCCAAAATCCATCTCAGGATCCAAAATGAACTCCAACTAAAATGAGTTTCCACAAAACAACTCAAAATAAAAATAATGCCCTGGGACATGAACTAAATGTCCAATTATACCAAAGTTGACCTTACAGAGCTAAAAGAACTATTGAAATCTAATTCCAAGCATGTTCACTAAGAATTAACTCTTAAGTTCCACTATTTGAAGGTTAAGCCATTAAATAAGAAAAGTGAGATAACAAGTTGTAGAGCTTCTAGGGCATCGAACTATCAGTATCAATAAGTCATAAATGACTTGGGCAACTAATGGAAGGCTCTAAATACAGAAAAATCTAAAAAGAAATTAAATGACCACGTAGGTCATTGCAGTTAGTATTAGGCTTGAATGTGTTGACTAAAGCCTTCTTTGTTTCCATTGGTATTCATACATAGGATTGTTTGTTCTTGAAATAATGGTCTAAAATACATAATTTTTCCTAAATGAAGTTACAAATTAATTCTAATTCTGTATTATTGTGACTAGGAGTTGTTTTTCTCTCATCTATGATCATGATTGATTGATTTCTTGTCTTTATCATGTTATTACTCTCTTAAGTATTTTTCATGTGAATATTTATGATGATTGATTGTTTCATTGTCTCATCTAAGCTTAACTAAATCATGTATGACCTCCTTGGAGTCTACTAAATTCTTGAGGACCAGTAGTAGTCCTATACTTTCTTATTGGTATGAGTACTAATGTATTGTTGTGTAGGTTAAATTTCTATATATAAATATATATTATTGGGCTTTATGTCTTATTGTGACCTGTTCAATAAGTTCCTCTATTAAAATTTCCATCATGTTTACTTATCTTCCCTTCTAAAAGTCATACATTAAACCTACTTGTGCTCCTCTTAGCTGACTTAATATGCAAGATTTAGTCAAGTATGATAGCTAAGTTAGAGTTTGTTTATTAGGTTATAATTCTTCTTAAAAGAACATAATCATGTGATAATCCCTAGGCTAATCCTATCTGTTATTATTTATTTAAACGCACTTTAAATGATATGTTACCCTTCTTTGTATACATGTTTTGTTTTGTTTAGATTTATGCTTGTCTAAGAAATGCATGAATTCTTTCTTTCTAATTCTGCCTATTCTTTTATGCTAGCTTTATTTAAACATGATAGATGATTATCATTAAGTTCTTGCTCTTTTTTTAGCATTCAATATATGTTAGATTATAGTTCAATTACAATTCTTTTCTTACTTGTGACTGTCTGGACTACTTTTGAATTCTCTTGCCTTCTATGGTAAAACCTATTCTAAATTACCAGTTACTTCTTTATGTTTTCCTGCTTTATGCTTTTCTGGTCACTTAACTGCCAAATAAATTCTTATATTGGTCCTGTGTAACCTTTTTTTTATCGGTCAGTTTATAGAGTGTTTATATTAGTCTTATCTATCTTACTTGTTTATAGATTAGTTCAGTCTTAATATATTCTTCATGTAAAGTCAATATTGTACCTAGGTATAGGTTCTATGCTTTACTACCTTCTTTATGAACCTATGCACTATCATAATGCCTAGCAGTTAAGTTTTTTTTTTCTTAAAATTGTATCATTCACTTGATTGCTTTTTCTCTTAACCACTCAGCATGCAAGATTTGATCAAATCTGCAAACTAGGTTAGAGTTGGTTTTATTAAGCCCTAATCCTGTCTAAAAGAATTTGAGCATATGATACTTATTAGATTGAGTTCACTTATTGTTTCCTATTTTCTGCTTTAATTGTGATTGTTTTGGGATTTCCTTAATGATCACTTACTTTCTATGTGATTAGAATTAGTACTATGCCTTCCCTATCTATTTGTTGCCTTAAATTAAAGCTTTGCATCAATGCACGATTCCCTTTCCTAACCCCTGCTTGTTGTTGCATTTCAAGCCTTAACTGGGATGTTACCTGCTTCTTTTCACTTTTATGTGCTGAGTTTATCCTATATGAACAAAACATGTTATCTGATTCCTTTTCCTTCATACTGTGTTGATGCTTACTCTTGTAAATTACTATTTTCTTTATGTTTTATTCATATTGAGCTTTCAGTAAGCATGCTAGTTTCTTTTCCTTTTACTTAATATGTTGAGCTTATGCTGTAACTTGCAGACTGCTAAACTTGTTAAGGGTTTATGTTTTCAGGTATAACTGAAATTGAAGTTGTCCTCTTGTACTATCTAGTGAAACTAGCTAATTTTATTCATAAAAATAGAATCCATGATTTTGCAAAGGTTTTCTTTAACCTGCATGAAATCTGACTGGTTTCCAAATGTATGAATTTCAACTAGAAGCTTCCTTTCCAGGAAGCCTTTTCCTAAAAATGATCTATAGAAAAGTTGGAGAAGCTAAATTTATTAAAAGAGTGAGAATCTTAAACTTATTCCCTGTATGCTTTGCCTACTATGTGGTATCACCTTCTCTAGTAGTCTTTACTAAATATGTCAGCTCATCTACTTAGGTGCCTAGCTGGTTGAGTCCTAATGTCTCTTTTTCTGAGCTATGCTATTACACTAGATTTAGCACCTCATGCTTTATTTTCCTAAATATGAAGTTTTTGCACTTCTTGATTGCATTGACTGTTAGATAGGCCCTTTATTTGCTAAAATTCTAAGCCTTGTAATACACTGCGCATGAAGTGTTGACGGAATGGAAATTTATTTTCTGTATGTGACTTTATGTGACCTTGTGTATTTCACGATTCGATTTCTTGGATCATGATGGCCCCTATTATACCACCAGTAGGAAAACCAACCCCGTAGTCCAAATACAAAGCGGAGAACTACTATATCAAATATGGAAAGCACAAGTGTAATAATCAGAAGATAAATAAATGCAGAAGTTTAAGAATCAAAGTAAATGCCCAAAGTCTGGCATCAGTGTCAAACAAACCACTAAGTACATAAATAATAAATCCAAAATGTTTAATACAACTGTGTCTCCAAAATATATGGAGATCAAATATGAATTCCAAACCTGAAGAGAAGCAGGTAAAAGATGGTTACCAAGCTCACCTTAAATCTTTGATAGTAGATGGGATCTGAATGAATAGCTAGCCGTAATCACGGTCGGGAACCTGTACTTGGATCTGCATATGTGCAAGTGTAGTATGAGTACAAGTTGCCAAAACAACCCATACCCAATAGGCTTCAAGGGCCCACTATGAATATAATAATAATAAAAGCAGTAAATAACGAAAACAAATAGAACAACAAGGGGAAGCTAGCTACTCAAATAGGAATCAAGTAACCAATAGACAAGTATCGCTAGCTAATCACATAACATGATCTCAGGCAATCCTTGAAACAATATATGTGAATAATAATGTAATAAATAGGAGTCAAAAGGAGGCAAGAGTAGAACATGGACGGTATACTGGTAACCTCAAGCAAAGGATGAATGAATGAATGAATAATAAGCTAAGGCACAAATCCTAATTTTCATGAAGTATCAACTAACCAGCAATAACAACTAAGCAGTAGTGATTATAATAGAGTAATACAAATAAACACTGATCAGTCCCCCAAAAAAAACTTCGCGTACACAGAAAACACGCTCACCATAGGCCTTATATCTCAGCCAGGGTACACTGAAGAAAACAAGTGAAGAAAAGTAATATAAACACATGAAGTAACCAGTCCTATGTACGCATCTCCTCCAATACCCGTAGGTCCAGGAGGTAGAACCCGTGGAAGGCTAACCTAAATATTCCCGGTATAACTCCTCTTTCTCCTATAAGCCCTCCGATGTCACATGAAATCCTGGAGGCAAGTTCCATGGAGGTATGTCACCATGTAAAATTTCTAATGTTATCTTAACCTCACATCCCAAATCCATAAAAGCCTCAAGGATCTCAAGTCTGGCATCTCGTACCTCATGTCAATCATATCATCAAGCCATTCTAGGAAATTCAGGGCGTACAACACCTCAATGTATAACTGTATCACCAAATATCCTCAATAGATTGGGTATCATAAAGTTTTCATAACTAGTGGTGCCATAAGTTTCACAAAGTTGTACTCACTGCTGTACGACAACGGACTCAAGTCCAGTAGTTGTACTCACTGTTGAATGGAGTCGGTCTAAAGTCCCAGCATTTATTAGTCAAATTATATTTCTCGGTGTTAGGTTGTAAAGCCTGGGATAAAACAAGTAAAATAGTATTACCGATTGCTCGATACCATGTCAAGTCTAAAACAGTTAAAAGGCCATTTACTTATATTATTATCAAATATTACTCACCTCAACTTATATCGTTATTCATCGTTGTTACCAAAATCAATCTCTAGCCTCTGTGGCTCAAAATCCTATGGTGATACTGGCCCAACCTCTCATATAATGAATTCACAACATATCAAAAAGTATATATTAACATATGATCATGTAATAGAATTTCCTATTCCCTGCATAGGTATCTCTAGAAAATTTCTAAGTCATAGACACCATATCAATTGGATCTCAAAATATAAATATCAATATGGAACGGACTAAATAATGGTACAGGATCATTACATCAACCTAGCCACCCAAATCACAGATTCTATTAGTACAATTATTAAAGATATAAGCCCAGAGATAGCCCCACGGAGCCTACTTGTCGTTCGAGGATAAAGTGCTTCAAATTCATGAATCTTACTCTGAATGACGTCAAATGATCTAAAATTTTTTCCAAAGTATTCTATATGTTAATACGATTCTAAAGGTCTAATTTATACGCGGACTTGGCCAAAATCGGCATACAGGGCCCGCTTACTGAAACTAAAAATAAAATTCACCATGGGGTTCCCAACATTATTAGGATACCCTACTCCAAAATTATACAAAATTCAAGTACGGGAAAGGATTCAAAACAACCCAGAAAGAATTGACATACACAGGGTCAAAATACAATTTTTATGGATTAAACATTGGAATTTCGATATATTAATGATACTAGAAGAAAAATATACTCAAGGAATAAAGAATTACACAGGAATATATGGATTATCACATGAAATTCTAAATTTAATCAATTGGGGTTTATTAATAGGGGAAATCAAGAAAACTACGAATGAAAACCAAAGAAGACTTACCCCAAAACGTGAAAGAATTGCAGAACAATGATGTGGGGATTTTCCCTAGCCTTGAAATGATGTTTGGGAGTGGTTTTTTTCCATGGAATTGAAGAAATCATGA
>JBDJHY010178041.1:0-21853 GCA_039654485.1 Withania somnifera
CCACAAAGGACTTTTTGACTTTGCAAGCTATGTACTTTAAAAAGAAAAACCTAAAATCCTTGATCGTATCTACCGAATGGACTTCAAGTAGATTTGCAAAGGAAGTTTTGGGGAAAGATATTGTTGGCTACCTTCTTTCCGCATATTTTTGAAATACTGTTGTCCAGGCTCTTAAAATTGTGGAACTTTGATCACGGTGCTTCACTTGGTCAAGGAAGAAATAAACCACCAATGGGCTACATTTACGAAGCCATTGATAGAGCCAAGGAGAATATTGAGAAGGCTTTTGGTGGAGTTAAGAAAGAATATGAGAAAGTGTTTGAAATTGTTGATACAAGATTGAATGGCAAACTCCATCGGCCTTTGCATGCAGCAGGCCATTTATTGAACCCGAGACTGTACTATAAAGCCATAGAGAGTGAAACTTTATGTCTCGAAATAATGGAAAATTACTTCAAATGTGTTGAGAAGATGCTATCCAACATAGCAATACAAAATGTACTACTTGGTAAGCTATCTAGGTACAACGGCTGAGGGGATGTTTGGTTCCGCTCAAGCTATTAGAGCTAGAGAGATAATTTTATTTAAGTTATTTGACTTATTTATGTTAATTAACTATTAACCTTTATATTGATTTATTTTATAGTTGGTTACTATTTGGTTACCAAACTCCAACCTTGCAAAAGTTTGCCATTAAAGTATTAAGTCTAACTTGTAGCTTATCCGAATGTGAACGAAATTGGAGCGTGTTTGAACATCTGAAGAGAAATTTTATAATATTTTTATTTTTATATTACATTATTATTAGAATCTACTAATTACTCTCTACAACTTATTCGCAGTTTCATTCCAAAAGAAGGAATAGGCTTGTGCTTTCGCGTCTCAATAATCTAGTGTACATCAAGTACAATAGAACACTGGCACGTCGTTGTGATGCTCGCGATACATATTGATCCACTAGCATTGGATAATATTGATGAGGCAAATGAGTGGCTAGTTGGTTGCCCTGAAGATGAACTAGTATACAAGGGAGATGATCTTGATTGAGATATTGTTGCTACGGCGACTAGAGCGGAGGAGAGTATATACCATCTTAGCAGATGTTCTTCTTCAAGATCAAGACTTGACAAAGAAAAAGACAAAGCTACTGATGAAGCTACTGAAAAAGTCAGACTCACACTCGCCTTATTGATGAAGCATTCGATGAGGAAGATAATGCGATGGAATTTAATGAACAAAATACATTTCAACTTCAAGATTTTGAAAATCTTGAAGAAGAGCAGACTTTTAGTTAGGGTTTTAGACTTTTAGTAATGCATGTCTTATGAATTATTTAGTTTTTTAATTGAAATATTTTATTACAATTGAGAATTTAGTTATTCATATATGCAATTAAATATTTTAATTTTTTGGTATTAATTATTGCCGCATTTCAAAAAAGGCGAGCTCCTATCCGTGTTGCAAGGCAGAGCCTTGACGCTTTTCGCCGTCCAAAATACTGGTTCAAGACTAATAATTATAACACGAATGACAAATATGTCAACAAAGGAATTGAAACAAAATTTTGATTGAAATATCAATTGTTTAGCTAGCCTCTCAAAAGAGGCTCATTGGCAAGGAAAAGTGTCCCTTAGAACTTTGATGACTATACTGAAGCGTACATTAAACGAAGAAAGCCTCGACACGTTTTGAACCTCGCTTAAGGGCCTAAGCGCGCCTTTGACAACACTACCCTTGACAACCTTGCCTAATGTGATCTCTCATTTTTCCCCTTTCCCTATAGTGCCAACTCTTTTTCAACGAGGCTAGCATCTACCTGGAATGCGTTTATACTCTATCAGCAGGTTAAACCAGAGAAACTTACAGCTTTCTTGAGACATTTATTTCAGATCTCCGCCTATCAATCTTTTTCCTTTTCCGTGTATGAAACTACGACAACAAGTGTGCTAAAGTTGCAATGTGGCACAATAGGTAGGCTTGGATGAATGAACGATAGATTTATGCCACTTAAAATAATATAGATACTCCGGCGGGGAGCAATGTACAAAGTGTGGATTGGTGCTCCAACACAGTGTCCAGCACGTATGGTGTATCAATGTGGAGAACAATCAGAAACCTACAGCCCCAACTGACTAGGAATATATGCTACAAGGTGGGAAATAGGAAATGGAAAACTGGATTGGACATAATCCATTGATGGTCAACTTTCCAGACTATTTTCATTTTGTACCAACTCAGAAGAAAAAGTAGTAGATGTTTGGTCCCTTCAAGGATTGAACATTACCTTCAGAAGGCTCCTAAATGATTGGGAACTTGGGAAGCAGAGAGAGTAGCTGAGTTGTTAAAGGAACTTAGCCGATTTAAATGTAAACTACAGATTCAGATTCAATAAGGTGGAGGCATGAACAGGATATACCAAGGAAGTGAGGGAGCAACCTTGGTGCAAATCACGTACCTGGAAGCAGATTTGGAAGAACAAGGTCCCAACCAAGATAATGTTTCACTTGGCTGGTGGTCAGAAGAGCCTGTCTCACACATGAAAAGCTAAAAGGAGAGGCTTTCAGATTGCATCTTGGGATTCTCTATGCAATGAGGTTAAGGAGACTAATAGTCACTTGTTTCAACACTCCAAAGTTACATTACAGCTCTGGGCATTATTCCTAGGTCTCTCACAAACTAAGTGGATTATGAGAGAATTACTTTATAATGGATGGTATAAAAAAGGTGGATTAGGCCAGAACATACTGTAGATATGCTTAGCTCCTGGATTAGGAGAGGTGGGAGCAAAAGCCACAAGAAGTGGTGTAGCATAGTAGGGGTATTGATTAGTCCGGGGATTATTTATCCTACCATTTGTAATAAAATGATGGGATAAGTTATGTCAAATATATATAGTGAGACAATAGAACTTCTTAAATGATTATAATCCAGAAAATATAAAAATCATTTCTCCCATAGATCTCCCACTAATTTTGGCACTAAATTTCTGAATGATAAGCTAAAGCTTCAATATATATACAAATATGATTGAATAACACCAAGTAGGACTCAACTAAATACTCCAAGCATCCAGGGTCATTTTGTACGAGGGATAAAGGATAACAATCTCAAGATAAAATGTACGATAAGACGTAAGATTAATTTATCCTACATTTCATTAGGAGTATTAATTAGTCTCAAAATTATTTATCCTACCACTTGTTCTACAATGACGGGATAAGTTATCAATCCATGGGATAACATTCAATATTTCAACCCCATACCAAATCCCCTAATTAGTGTGGGATTCTTTATCCCACCGTTTGTTCCACAATGACGGAATAAGTTATCCATATATATGGTGGCTAACTAACTAATCCCATGCTCATTGCCATATCAAACAATCCCTTAGATAGACAAAGTTATACCGTGAATCAGAATATCTCATGAAATTAGTTATCCCACATAAATGGTACGATAATTAATTTCATGAGATATTCTAATCAATGAAATAACTTTTACTATCTACAATAACAATATACCCAGTATATTCCCACAATGTGGGTTCTGGGGAAAGTAGAGTGTACACAGTCCATACCCCTACCTAAGAGTCAGATAGAGAGGTTTTTTCCAAAAGATTCTAGGCTCAAGACAAATATGGCATAATACAATGTGAAGTACAAAAACAACAAATAACATATAAAAATACACTCAAGCTACAAAAAACAACAAACCTCCAAAAACTCTGCGAACACTACACACAAGGTACTATGACTCCTAAGACAAACAATACAAACCTACCTACTAAGACAAACTAACCCCAAGCCTACTCACTTTCTACTCTAATACTCATCCTCCACACCTTCCTACCTAGGGTCATGATCCTCGATAAGCTGTAACTTTTTCAAATCCGGCATAATCACCTCTTCAATATTTTTTTGATCTACCTCTTCCTCTCTTAAAACCATCCATCGCTAACCTCTCACCTCCATACTGGGGCATTTATGTTCTTCCTAAGCACATGTCCGAGCCATCTTAGTCCCGCCTATCTTTCACCCCAACCGCACATACCATGTTATATTAACCTCATTCCCGGACCCTATCACGTCTAGTAAACCCACGTATCCGTCGCAACATCCTCATCTTCACCACCTTTAATATTTGAATGTGAAAACATTTGACTGGCCAACACTCCCCCATACAACATAGCTGGTCTAATTGTCACTCTGTAAAACCTTTTTTCAGTTTAACAGGCATTTTTTTATCACACGAACTCCCGATGTGAGCCTCTAATTTCATCAACACAATGCCAATACAATGGAAAACATCCTCGTCAATCTCTCTATTACTCTACTTGAAACTTTGTTACAAATAGCCTAGGTATCCAACTTCACTATCACGTCCTCCTCCGACTCCACTCCACTCCACTGAACTTGTGTAGATGAGAGAGTGGGACGGACCTTGCTCTTAAGGGTCAAAAAAAAACCTGGTTGCTTTCTTTCCTGGGAAAGACCAGATCTACGGTCACACTTCAATGAGTGAACCTCAACCTAGACATCGACCTCTTAGCTCTTGAGCTTATTTACTGTTGAAAAAGATACTGTTTGTAGCTTGGCCTTTTTTGATTTCCTATTTAGCGCTTTGAATTCTTCTGTTGTTCCTGATGTAAACCCTTTATACGCAAGGATTTCTCTCCAAACCTCCAACTTAACATTAATTTCTCTGCGGGTTCCATCCATCAAAACTACGTCATTCGCAAACAACAAACACCAAGGTTCCTTGCCTTGGATTCCTCGAGTCAAAGCATCTATCACCAAGGAAAATAGAAACGAGCCAAGGGTCGATCCCTAATGTAACACCATGACAACCGAAAAATGATTTGAGTCTTCTCCCACTGTTCTCACACAATTCTTGACTCTATCGTACGTATCCTTAATCGCCCTAGTTACGCCATAGGAACACCTCTTGCCCCCAAGCACCTTCAAAGAACCTTTCTAGGAAATTTATATGAAGCATTTTTCAAATCAATGAATATCATGTGTAAGTCTTTCTTTCTTTTCCTGAACTGCTCCACCAATCTCCTTGCTAAATGAATTGCCTCAGTAGTGAGTGTCCCAGCATGAATCCAAACTGAAATAGTCACAATATTCCTCATCCTCAGCTCCATTATCCTTTCCCACACCTTCATTGTGTGACTTAGCAACTTGATGCCTCTGTAGTTATTGCAATTTTGAATGTCACCCTTGTTTTTGTACAAAGAGATCATCGTACTCCATCTCTAAACTTCCGGCATCTTTATAGTCCTAAAAATAACGTTAGACAACTTGGTCAACCACACAATACCTGCCCCACCAGAAATCTTCCAATAATCTACCAAAATCTCGTTTGGCCCGATCGTTCTACCCTTACACATCCTACAAACAGCATTCTTAACCTCCTCTAATATAATACTCCTACAATAACCATAATCATGACATCTCTCTAAGTGCTCCAAATCCCCTAGCACGTCTGTGTCTCCCACATCATTCAAGAGCTTATGGAAGTGTAATTGTCATCTCTTGTTAATGAGTCCCCCCTCTACCAAAACTTTATCATTCTCTCCCTTGATGCACTTCACTTGGTCCAAGTCATGGTTTGTCGCTCCATCACCTTAACCAGTCTGTATAACTTCTTATCCCTACCTGTATCCTATAATTTTGCATAAAGCCTCTCAAAAATTATTGTCTTAGTTGTCGTAACGGCTAACTGTCTCCTTTATCGCCCTCCTATACTCCTTATTTTGCCGTTTTTTCCTCCTCATTCTTACTCTCCACCAACTTCGCGTAAGCTCCTTTTTCGCCTTTACTTTTCCTTGAACTTCTCCATTCCACCACTATTCCCCTCACCATCTGCCAGAATGACCTCTTGAAACACCCAACAACTCCCTCGTTGTGTCTCTAATGAAACCGGCGGTCTTATCTCACATACTATCTGCCTTCCCACTACTCTCCCAAACCCCCACATCCATCAGCGTTTCCCCTATCTCTAGGGCACTGGCCTTGTCAAGTTTCCTAACGGATCCTAAGTCGATCATCAACAACCCTCTTCTTCCTCAACTTCTTTATCTCCAAATCGATCACCAAAAGCTTATAATAAGTTGAAAGGTTCTCACTCAAGATTACCTTACAATCTCTATAGATATTTTTATCCCTCTTCCTAGGGAGAAAAAAATTATTTGAGTCTAGGCCACCGAACTATGAAATGTAACCAAATGCTCCTCATTCGAAAATCTCAAATTCGCGACAACTAACCCAAAAGCTCTAGGAAAATTCAAAAGCGACACTACTCCCTCATTTCTTTCATCGAATCCAAAGTCTTCATGTACCTCAACATAACCTCTCAGAGACGACACAATGTGCCCATTGAAAACCCATCCTATAAAAAGCTTTTCAGTGATGGACACATCTCTCGCCATCTCATCCAAACTCTCCCAAAAGCTTTTCTTTTCCTCCTCATCCAAACCTACTTACAGAGTGTAGGCACTAATAATATTTCATGTAGGTTCTCTAATCACCAACTTAATCGACATCATCCTATCAATAACCCTCTTGACCTCTACCACCTGCTCCCTGAACTCTTCATCTGCAAAATTTCCTATCCCATTTTTATTCCTCACTCCTCCCGAGTACCACAACGTATAACCATCCACATCCCGCACCTTAGTACCTATCTGGACAAAAGCTAAATTAATCCTCCTCTTCCTAAAAATCTTTACTAGTTCTATGGACTTTTCTTGCAAAGTTCCTATACTCCAAGACCCTACTATTAACGTAAAGGTTGTCTTATCCCACCTACCCTTTCTATCCCTCGCCCCCACCCCAGACCCAACCCAGACCCTGGCCTCAAGCCCGACCCCGACCCTGACTACGATCCCAAACTCGACCCCAACTGATATGACCCTAACGCATCATTGTACACCAAAACCACAAAAGAAAACGCAAGCAAATGAGGAGTATATTAATTAAACCAACTAAACCACAACTACGAAACAAGATAAGCAAACATGATAATAACCAATAGCCAAGAATGAATGCCCTAAGCAATATTGACAACCAGCAGCTACGAAGCCGTAGGTAGACAATATACTACCCCTCTGCTTCATTTTATGTGTCCTAATTTGATCGAACACGGAGTTTAAGAAATAAAGGAAGACTTTATAATATTTACCAAATTCCTTTCTATTGAAAAAAGAGATTATTACTTTTTTATAATAAAGTGGGACCAATTAGAATAAAAGAGTAATTTTTCTTTTAAAAAGTTATCAAATAAGAAAATGAGACATTCTTTTTGTGACAGACCAAAAAGAAAAAACACATAAAATGGTATGGAGGGAGTAATAACAATAATAAAGGCTACATATATTTATCAAGAGAAAAAACAATAAACAGTAGTTACTAGCAGCAAATAATTTTAAAGCAGCAAAGAAAACAATAAACAGTAGGCTACAATCTAACAAATAATCCTCGAAGGGATATTATTGTAAACAATTTTAAAAGCAACACACAAATAGTAGCAACACAATAAATCAAAGACTAGTCAATTAGCCAAGATTAATAGAGGATTAGTAAATATTAATTAAAGAATTAAAAAATTCAAAGAATTAAAGAATTAAAGAACAAAATAAAAATTAAAGAAATTAAAGAATTATAAAAATTAAAGATTTAAGTGTTAGAAGTCACTAGATTCAAGCAGCTTTCCTTGAGCAGTCTTGTTGATTACCGGAATTTTGTACCTTGACATCGAATCTTGCCGAGAAATAAGTGATGGTGGCCGGCGTAAGTAGCGGTATGTGGGGAATCGTCTTAGTGCACAGTGGATAGCGGTGTGAGGGTCTACCTGAGTCAGCAGTATATAGGGCAGCGGCTTGAGGGTTGCCGGTGGAGCAGTGATGGGCAGTAGTGTAGTGACTATTGAAGCGGTACACTGATGATATCTTCAAACTCTGGAGATTGATCGCTTGATCGGAGAAGCAAATTAGGGTTCCGACGAAGCACACCGAGCGATTTGGAGATGAAGTGTACTAGAAACAATTCAATTAAATCTTTCTCACGAATTTTTTTTTGCCTCACGGAGATATAGCAATGAAACTTACAAGTTACTGAATCGATTTTGCTGTGAAAAAGAGAACGAGAACGAAAGAGTTCATCGGGTAAAATCGCCGAAAATGAGAACGAGAAAGGTCGGTTATTCAGAGATGGTCAAAAGAAGACAAAACTGGATCCACATATTCGAAAGCTAGCTACTTAAAATGTGGCCTAAAAACAAAACATTGTAGTGAGTTAGTTTAAATGTCAAGAACCCTTGGTAAAACTCCAAATGATCTTTCCCTCTTTCTCTGGTCCTTTGGCCCTTGTCTTTTATGTTAAACGATGTTGTTAACAGTTGAAGAACACACACAAGAAAAAGATGAGAGCATGGATAAATAATCTTGAGATTAATTAATATCTCTAACCTAACATAGGCGCCGGGATTATTACAACGTATCAGTCATACAAAACAATCCGTATGGAATAGAAAAGTTTATCCATAGATTAGTTATCCATCGTTATATATGGATAACTTATTCCACCATTTTTTAGTAGTTTACCATGGTATCCTCCTTTTCTTGAACTGCTTTGTTATGTTTTTTCTTTAACTGAGAGTCTATCAGAAACAGTCACTATATCTTCCAAGGAAGGGATACGATACACGCTACCTTCTCCAAGCCCCACTTGGCTATGCTATTGTCATAGTTATCTTATCATTGTACAGCAAATGGTGGGATAAATAATCACGACACTAATTACTACTCGTAATCAAATAGGAGATAAAACAATCATATTATTTCTTATCGCTCATACCAAATGATACCTTAGGGTTTAGGGCTCAAGGTTTAATGAACACACAAAGCAAATGGTGGGATAAATAATCTCGACACTAATTACTATCTCTAACCAAATGCAGGTATTTTATCCCAAGATTATTATATCTCATCACTCATACCAAACCATCTCTTACAAATTGTTTGGTATGGGTATGAGAATCGACAAAGTTGTCCCATGGACCAGTTATCCATCATATATATGGATAACTTATCCCACCATTTTTTAGTAGTTTACTATGACCGCACGTAACCCAGCAGATAAAGTAAATTACGTAGTCCAGGTTCCTCCTTTTCTTGAACTGCTTTGTGATGCTTTTTTCTTGAGCCAAGGGTCTTATCAAAAATAGCCTCTCTACCTCCTAAGTAGAGTACAATCTGCGCAATCACCACCCTCCCCAGACCGAACTTGTAGGATTACACTGAGTATGTTATTGGTGTTGTTGGGGTTATCCCAACATTGATAAATAATCTCAAGATCAATTAATACTTCTGTCCAAATGCAGGCTAAAGTAATCCTATATTTTATTCCCTGATTATTATCTCTCGTTACTTATACCGGACCATCTCATAGCCCTTAGGGTTTAGGAACGCGCAAAGCCAATAAATAAACTAAAAGAAGTAGTAGAAAAAAAAACGTACTTTTGCAGTGTAAGTGATGCTTTCGAGCTGGCAATTCCAGTTGTCCTCGCACTCCACCATACTTCCTCTGTAAAGCTCACCACTCTTCATCTCTACGGTCACTATGTGACCTGTAGCCTCGTGTAGAAGCTTCACTGGAATCCCTAGACTTCGACTCATGCTTATTATTCTCTTCTCTTCTTCCTCAGCTAAAACCTAATGGCTATTTCGGAAATATAACTCTTATTTTTTTCTTCTTTGTTTTGGAATATTAACTTTGGTCTTCCAAGTTTTTCTAAAGTTCCCAAACACCATTGGAATTAGGGGTTGTAAAATTAGGCCATGAAATTAGTTTATTTATTAGTTCGACTCATGTTAGTCTATTAAAATTTAGTTAATATCTAAATAGGAGAAAATTTATATTAGAAAAAGTAGAGCACGTAAATATATGGTTTTTTCATTAAATTATATATTTTACGTATATATTTTTTAAATTATTATAATATTATCTGTTGGCATTCATGCTAGTAAATAGTGCATTGATTGGGTGTTGAGTGTTTTACTTTGAGAATTAGGGATCAATTTTTATTGGGTGTTGAGTGTTTTACTTTGAGAATTAGGGATCAATTTTTATTAGACACATCAATTTGACTTATTATATATAGTCATATTGACGAAAACTAATAATTTTATGAGGTATTACAAAAATAAAAGAATAAATAAAGCAATTAAAACGAGTTGAATTATGACCTACATTTTAGCCTATTTTGGTCCAATTGATATTTGAGCGGGTCATTATCGTTTATTTATGGGTAAAGTTCAGAAATTGCTCGAAAATGGGTTGATCTTGATGTTTTATCCTCTCACGAGAAGATTTTTATAAAAATGACCTCCATAAATAATGTCCTTGATTTTTTTCTCCGCTTAACAAATTTTGCTCATAATACAAAATTTGTAACTTTTTTCCTTAAGGTAGATGTTCATGACGTTTCAAAATAGAATCTGCATAATTGATTAGGAGTTTTGCTTATAAGCAAAAGCTAAGACTTAGGTATGTTGTCCATCGGACATAAATTTTAGCTTTTACTTATAAGACGTAAGTTATAGAGTACCTCATAAATTTGACTTTGTGAAATGGTGTAAATTATTAAGCTAAGAGACATAAGATAATTCAATCAAATTTATCCTCACCTATAAGGGTGTGCATAATTCAACTCACTCTGATTTGCTCAAATTATATTCAATTTATCCATTTGCCACCTATAAGGGTGTGCACAATTTGCTATATATCAAATAACGGGATCAAAATTGAATGATTATTTCATATTCGATATGATATTTGGTTTAATTATTTCAAAAAAAAATTATTTAATTAAATTTTGAAACTTATCTAATGCTCAAATTTGAAAATCCTTTGAGAACTTTTTTCAAAAAGCTCTTGATATTTTCCTAAATTGGTTTCTCAGAGATTACATTTCCAAATATAAAAGAATTAGTTGAAAAGTCCCATATATTGATTTAAAAATATACAAAGCTACCAAATGTCCCTTATTAAAATGTCTTAAATTTTTAAAAAACAGGTTCCACAGGTCCATTTCACGGCCCGTGATTTCAATTCAGGTAACATGAACGGCTCATGGTTCCTAGCAACCTTGAGGCAAAATCACAACTAAGTTCCACAAATCAATTTACGACCCTTGGATTCAATCCACGGTTTATATCGTGACTCGTAAATCTGAGTCAGAGGTGTTAGACCTTAGGAGCTAAACGGCGATTGGGTTCAGGTTCGTGGATCAGTTTCACGATTTGTCGTCCCAAACCACGATTCACACAGAAAATTTCAAAATCAAACTTTATCCCATCTACATAAATCCACACTGAAGACATCGAAACCTAAACAAAGAATCATTTTAGACTAAAAACTTTATTTCGAAGCTAATGAAATTGTTGGAATTTCATTCCAAGCTATGAATTATCAAGACAAGTACCAAATTACTCTTTTAACCTTAAATTTATTCAAGAACCAAAAATCTTAAAGTCACCAAATCAACCTCTTGGTTTCTGAACCAACCACTTGAACAAGTCAAACAAGGTATAAATCAACTACGTATAACAATAAAATCGTTATTTAATAAAAAATGATCGGAAGGATCACTGTATATATAGTTGTTTAATAATAAGAATAGTGTTGAATTTATTTTTTTAAAATTTATTAAAATAAATAAATATAAATAATTTTAAAAAAATATAAAAATCAAATAAAATTAAATGGAGAGTATGTGAGGCTTTATCCTGGGGACAACAATAATGATAGGCTAATATACATTATTGCAATGGTAGCACTTGTAAGAAATAAGACAAGAATACTTTTTTTACAATTAAGGGTAGTTACTGATTAAGCTAGGAGTTGGCCATGTATTAACATTACAATAATTTGATGCAGTATTTGATACAAAATGGAGAAAAAATTATCTCCACATTAAATCTAGCAAAAGTTATGCGTATAGTATTTTTAATTTTTTTTTGTTTAATTTTTTCACACATAAAACACAGAATTGCCAATACAATTTTCCATGCATATTTTTTGTTTCTGCATAATCGATTGCTATGTATAATTTATAAGGAAATATGTATATTATTTATGTAGGCGAAAAAGATGAAATAACTAATTTTTATATAATTAACTGTTAGCATTATTAATTCCTACATAATTAATTTTGCATTACTAATACATGTATGAAACACCTTTGCACTTTTGAATCCTCCTCCTCACAAAGATTGACTCTTTTTGGTGTGAAATGTGATCAACCTCTAAACAATCCATAATAAAAATATATATATGTTACTGCAACAAAAAAAAAAAATAGATAAAAGTCTGTCAAGGCGTCAAAGTTGTTCAATAAAGGCACAAAGAATTTTTATCCTCAACACAGAAGAAAGACAAATTTATTAATAATTAATTGATTGATCTGAGTGAACAACTGGATAAATCTTCTATAATCAACTTACTTTAAAATGTCCCTTAGTGATTATAAATTTCAAAAAGTTATTTTTGTCTTCCTCTTTTAAAAACTCTCACTTTTTTGTTCTCTTAATAACTTGAATCTAAAACTTTAACCCCTTGTCTTCCACAAAAGTAAATTCACCTTAGTTACAGTGGTAAATTTATCCAAGTGGGGCTACTATATTGCAATGGCAGCACTTACACTTTTACAATTAAGGGTCATTTGGTTAATGATTAGGTAGGACTTATTTGCGTATTAAGATTAATTATTATTTAATATATTATTTGGTTATAGAAGTAAATGTCTAGATTTAATATTCTTATATTCAAAATTACTCCAGTTTTTATCCTACAAAAGTATTAAGAAAGTCTAAAGACAGAGAGACTCCTTCATTAACTTAGGTAAAGACAAATTTATCACTGCTTTATCTAAATAAAATTTACGAAATTAGTCTTCAAAATCAACTTGCTTTAAAATATCCATTAATAGGAAGTTATTTCACCTTTGTCACAATGGTCAATGACAGAGCCATCTTCAATGAAAGATGATCAAGCATATATCATTCGTCAAAATATTATGTGGAGTATAAAGGTTAAATATTAATAGATATTATGAGTATATATTTAATTTTGAATATCGATCCCTAATACAACTGAAAAGAAAATTTATATAAAGTTCATTAAATTTACTTACTCTTTTAGACTGGGTATTTAATTATACATATGTTTGGTAATTTGGCAGCTGGAAGTTGGTTAGTAGTTTGGAGCCCCTACTTATTAATACTTTGGCCTATGGCATATCTTGCTGGCCTTCTCACTTGTATTTATATTTCTGGGGCTACGTGGGCCCTCCAGCGTGGTTCCGCGCTGTCTATGAAACGTAGTGAGATTTGGGAGGGGATTACACTAGTGGTTAGAGCTTAGCATTTATCCCCCTTGATGGATGGATTGGTAGTTTGGAGCTGATCTAAACAGAATGATTATTCTCTATTCTATATGAGGTGTTGTGTATGCTTGGTATATGTGCAATTACTTGGTTGTAGATAGTCGGATATGGTTTTGCTGGATAGTTAGTAGCCTTGTGTGATGATATTGTACCGTAGCCCGGTGCTAGCCTAGGAGTGAGTTGTACAGGCCTGAGCTGTAATAGCTTCATGTTTCCCCTGTATGAGTGTGTACTTAGCTCTTAAAGGACGCCCTCTGGACAGTTGTGGCATCTTGGGTGCGATTACTCATGGCTTGGGACCGTACCTTTTGGTTAGGGCTTAACAACCATTCTATAGATTCTAGGTAGCAGACTTAGACCAGTTTAGTCTATTGAATGGTTTTCTGTTGTGAGCATGCATTAATATTTTTAAAAGATAACTTGATTTTGACAGAGTAATAACCGAAAATTAATTTCTTATACATTATATGTATTCACAACTACGATATTCGTATGGAACTATTTTCTCACACTATGGAATCCTATTTTCTCACTGTCACTGTGGTTCCTGAATAGTACTTACGAGGCGACAATTGAATTCTACTGATACTTGATTTTTCTTTATGGACAGACTTGAGATTTTTCAATGAGATATGATATACGGGTTGAGCCAAGTTTTGGCATTTCTGCCTTGATGACTAGGCCACCAGTTGGCCTTTTTACGAAGATTTTGTACGTGGGACTAGATTTCTCCACGTACCCTCTAACAGTAGGTGCCTATGCCTAAGATACTACTACTAGGTATGAACTGCAGCCTAGAAGAGGGGTATACTGGAGCAGGAGGGGTAAGTATACAGGGAATCTTCTCTGGGTACGCTTCTAATAGAGTCTTTGTACCGGGAAGAATGTGTAGGAAAACTATTTATTTTTCAACACCTCTTTGCATTGCATCCTTATGCGTTGATTGTACTCTTAGGACTTATAGGGGAGTACCTGTTGGGTTACTTAGTTGCTTGATTGTAACCTATCGATAGAATGGGATGTCGGTTGGGTTTGTTTGCTAGTAGACTTTGTTTGATCCTTTCTGTCTTGTAGGTACCATTCGTACATTTGTTGTATTTGCTATTAGCTTTGTTTGTTATTGGTTTTGTATTCTTTTATTGGTCCTTCCTTATATATGCTGGTTACTTTGGAGTTCTAGGTACGTGTCGCAGTTGATCATGATTTGCTCGTGGCCAAGGTTCTATGTGTTGTACTGTGATAGTTGACTTTTTTTCATACCTGTTAATTGCTGCTACACACAGTGATAGCTGATCCTTCACCGCACTTACTAGCTTTTGTTGTAGTTATCCCTTTTCTATTGTTCATTATGTGTGATTGCCCTATTTGCTTATAACCGCTTTTTACCTTGCTTATGTTTACTTTATCTCGGTTGGCCTATGATGCCTACTGGGTACCTATTGTATTTTTGTACTATTCTGTATATAGATGCTCAGAAGCCACGACACCAGGTTCTGGGGAATTTACTTTATGTTATGCAGTCTTGTTTCTTTTTCATCTCCTCTCTTTCTTCTTTCTTTTCTTTTGATACTTGGTAGTGACCCATCGCTTAATTCTTTGGGTCGGGGTCAGGCTTGTCTACAGGTGGGATGTAAACGTCATCACAACTCGATTTACGGGTCGTGACATTTTCTTTTTTCTACCCAATGTATCACACAGTAATTGTATTAATGAATACAATTTTTTTTTTGTATTTTCTTTCTTCTTTTTCTCCATCTTTTGTATTTTGTATTTTCACTTTCTCTAGATTTATATCAAGAAATATCATTTATATTTTATAAAATTATATAAAAATAAAATCCAGTTGTATGAAACGAGTTATATAAATCCTATATAAAATATAATTACAAATATAAAATACATTGATACAACATTAATGGTACAAAAGTTGATACATTGAAAGTTTTTAAGAAAATACAGTCCATAAGTACAAAAAAAAACACATAATCATTTTCCATCATCATCTTCACACACATCAAAAACCTCCATTTCCATCCATTGTTTTTTCCGTTCCTTGGAGTAATCAACAGCATACACACACTAACAAAAGGCTCCACTTGCTTGATCACATTTTATGAGTTTTCCTCTATACTTAACTCTATTTCAGTAAACGATTGGATCTATTCCTCTAACATGCATACTTCATCACGCTTTGGCTTCACACACACAGAGAACGTCACACCACACAAAAAAATTCAGTGAACAACCAACCGCATCATCACCACCGAACTGGTTGATTCATTTGAGTTCTAAAATTGACGTTTGCAGCAGAAAATACAGAATTTTTCAAAGGGTGATTATTATTAGGCTCCAGGGGGGATAATTTTAGCAAAAGCTTTGAACTGTAATTTAAGGCTTAGCTTTACTAATTTTTGTAATTTTTCCTTTTTAATATAACTTGTAACATGAAGCTAGTGTCCTTTACCTGTTATAGATTTTAGATTGGAATAAGAGGTTGTTTAATGGCCGGTTAGAGTAATGAAATTATTTTTTTATTTTAATTTATTTGTTTGATTTTTTCTTACCAAAAATTTATGGTATTTGTCACAATTGATTCTTAATAAGGATTATAAATGTTGATTATGACGATAATTGACAATAGTGATAATTATAACAAACGATGGTGATTATAAATAGTGAATAGAGATAATTAACAATAAAGCCTAATTCGCATATTAATACTTCATTTTCTATTCTATCTATATTTATATATAAATTAACTCATAACTTGTACATATTTTAGTTATGTAAATTATAAAATAATAAGCAAATGTACTAAATTTTATATAAAATAACTAAAAGAAACTACGATATAACATTAACAATGTTACTTTTAGTTATGAACAATTCCTTTTGCTAACCAACAATCAAACTATCCAAAAGTAACTAATTACCTAGTGCTACAATAAAAATACAGATAGGAGAGACCCCACTTAATTTGATAAATTTATTAAATATATACATTTTTTTTTATTAAGGACAATTGACATATAACGATTTTTTTCATTAACAGAAAATATTATATATAATTATTTAAGAGTTTACAAGGATTGAGTCCTAGGTAATGTAGCAGTTAAGGTAGTTAACATGGCCACATCCTGGCCAAGCAAGCTAGAAGTTTTTTTTTTTAGTATACATAGTTTCTAGAATGTCTTCTCCATAGCTTAAGATGCAAACACAGGAAGAACTATCAAAATGTTAGTTGATTCAAAAACAACAGCCCTTTGCTCCTTTCTTAGCTAGAAAATGTAATTCATTCTACTCTCTAAAGATGTGGACTTGCATGTCTTCTCCCAACCCTATATTCAAGGACCTGCACATAAGAATAAGGTTAGCATAAAACAATTAGTCAATGGTTAGCATGTTGATAAGGCCTTTGGAGTCGATGTTAATCATTAGAGGGATTGGGTTATGCTGCTTGCTTATCTATGAGGAGACCTCTCCTATGGGATTGAATTTCAGCCATAATAGAGTTGGTGTGTGCTAGACTTTCAGAAAACCCCATGATCCAATTCCTACTATAGTCTCTAAAGACTCCCTCTATTTCTTCAAGTGGAGGAAATTTTTAGTAGTCCTATCAATGTTAAGATTTATAGTACCTGGTGTAGAGGGTACCACTCACATAAATGGTACTTACATTGTTATGGCAACCATTGTTATTGACTATGAGAGATTATGGTGTTAGAAATTAATATCGCATTTTTCTCATTCCCCAAGTGGTTATGATTTTTAGTGAGTCAAATGTTCCACAAGCAGTAAGAAAAAAGAGCATTTCAAGTAATCCAGTTATTAAATTTTATCCAATTTTGGATGTTTGTAGGGTCTGTGTTAACGGATTGGGGAAATTGCAAACTCCCCTAATACTGTTCTAGAAGGCAGTAGCATTATTACAAGAGAAGAGGATGTGATCAATGTCTTCCACAGGTTGATTACAAGTGCGGCATCCAGGAGGGACACCCCTACTAATTTTATTTCGAGGGGAATTGGTAGGATCCTTTCATGGTGCACAAGCCGGAGAAAAATCTTAATTTTGTTAGGGGCTTTTATATTCCAAATCCAATAAAAAGAAATTATTGGAATCGATGTTATGAACATTTGCAGCTTCAATTATTTGCTTATAAACACTAATTATGGTAAATTTACAAATTGCAGTAAGACCCTGATAGAGAGTATCATTATTGTCACTGGGATAGAGAGTGGGAATATGATTCATGGCATGGAGGATCTTAGGAGGCAGTTCAAAGGAAAATTTGAAAAATTGACCATGTCTAGCCATATTTGAGACTTTAAGGTTAAGACCATTTCTGTGGATGGGTCCATTTAATATGCCCCTAATACTTCCTTCATAAGGTATCCAGGCATCAGAAAGGAGATTGATTTGGTTTTATTAGTCCAACCCCTTTTAACATTCTACTAAGTTTTGAAAATAATCTTTTTAGGAGCACTGGTTATTCCAGAGGGGTTGTATTTACTAGTTAGGAGCGTATCCCACATGCTATTTCGGTTGGAGAAGAGTATCCATGCTAAGCTAGCATGAAGGGTCCTATTCTTGATTCCACTCTTATAAAGAACAAATGATAATGTCCTAGTTTTAAGAGGTGTAGTTTCTTCGTGTCAGCATTAGTGCCCTGTATGAAGTCTTTTTGGATCTTGTTAATAGAGGTGGTGATCCTGATAAGGAGCTTTATATATTGCATTACATGGCTGGGGATGCTATCAACGGTAGCCTTGGCCAAAACTTTCTTGCCAGTCATGTTCAGGAAGTTGATATTGCAGACAACTATTCTGCTTTGTATCTTAGCAATGATAAACCGTCTCTATTAGTAGGCTTTTTGTGAATAATACAGAACCCAAGATACTTTTCAAGCTCGGTGCTGACATTGATTTAAAGAGACTGGAGCAATTGTCAGCAGTGTTAGCATGGCAGTTCCTAAAGAATAGGACTTCAGATTTGCCATGATTAATGCTTTCATCAGAATTACTACTAAAGTTCTAAAAAGTGTTGATCATAGTATTGCAGTTGTTGTTATTGGCTCTAGCAAATAGAGTAAGGTTATCATGGATGAGAGAGTCTATGACCCTAGTGGTGATACCAGCAGGAGTCTAGTTCTTGAGGTTGACTTGAGTGTTAATGTTCCTAAAAAGTCTTTCCATGCAAAAGATGAAAAGGCGGGGAGATAGGGTCCCCCTGTCTGATGCCTCTTAAAGGTTGTAAGAAATCAATTTTATATTCATTTGCAGGAATAAAGATTGAATTGGTAGAGATACTAGACATGATAATTTCAAATTAAAGGCGAGCTAAGGCTGTTCTCCTTGCTTTTTCCATTATGGTGCACGAGCTTTGGAGGGCTCGAAATGCCATTGTTTTTTATCAGGAAGTCATTACTCCGGGGGCTACTATTGCTAGGCTTAAACTAGCAACTTATCATATTTTGATTTGACTTTTTCCTTTCCATAGGATTACTTTTTGAGAACCATCATGGACTGATTTGTACTCCCTCTACTTCGGATTTTATGAAAAAAAACAAAAACAAAAAAAAGAAGGGAGATTAAAGAAGTGTGAAGTGTCTCTAACGAAAGATCATTTCAGCATATCAAAGACTTTTTCTAGGTCAATTTTCAGATTATATTGGATTTTCCCCTCTCATTTTCCAAAAATGGGAGATAAACTCATGAATAATGATGGCCTGATCAAAGACCCTTTGATTGGACAGAAAACTGGCTTGGTCTGGCCTTAGAATCATTGGGAGGTCTGGATTGATTCTATTTACAATGATTTTTGTAACAGGCTTATAGTTAATGTTACCAAGGCCAATAGTTCTAAAGTTCATTAAGGTTGAAGTGATATCACATTAGGGATGAAGCAAAGGAGGGTGGAATTGGAATGAGGGGTCATGTTAGAGTTTGAGAATACTTCATGACAGAATGTTAAAGTTTTCTCACCTACAGGTCCCAACAACTTTGGTAGAACAAAAAATGGAGTCCATTAGGGCAGGGGCTTTAGTATGATTTAAGGACATAATAACTTTGGTGATCTCAATTTCCCTAAAAGGGACATCAAGGATAATAGATACATTATTAGGTAAAGTATTAGCAATATCTTTGAGGTTGACACTAGTACTATTAGATAACTGGTGGTCAGTGACATAGAAATTGAAGAAAAAATCCAAGATGTATATGCTTTTTGATTTCTTCTTTATCAGAGATGGTCTGAACCACATCATTGGCCAATAAGGATATCATGTTTCTTCCTTTTCTATTAGTAGTAAAAGAATGAAAAAAATCTAGTATTGAAATTCTCTTCACTAAGCCAAGTAGTTCTATACTTGGTTTTCCAGAAGTTTTAAAGGAAGTCATATTCCTTTAGAAGTTTAGATTCTTAGTTTTGAAGAAATAAACTATTATGAAAGTGAGCAGACTTCCCTATGCTATCTAGTCTAGCAAGGGTCCTCCTTTATTTTTGGAAGATGTTATCAAAGATAACTTTGCTCTAAACATCAATTTTTATATGGAAGTTATCAATAGCTCTATATATGGTACAAGGGGGGTTTGGGGGGGAGGGGTTAATGATTATGGATGAAATTTTTGACGTTTGGATGCTTGCACCACATGGGCTTCATCCTAATGGTTTTTTTGGTGGGATTTTGGTGGTTATGGTCCATCTTAACAAGAAAGGGGGTAGTGCTCATACTTAGTTATAGGGAGGTCTGTTACAGTGGATTTATGATATTGTTTTATCCATGGGTCATTAGCAACATATTTGTCAAGTCTTTTAAAGACGAGGTTCCTTCTATTCCTATACCTTTTATTGTTCTAGGTGTATTTACATACTTTAAAGCTTAAGTGTACCATGCCACATTGATGTAAGCCCTACTTATGTTGTTTTTAGCTTGGAGTACTTCATTAAAATTCCCACTAATAATCTAAACCCCATTATAAGATTATGAAATACCATAAAGTTTTTTTCCATAGCAAAGTTCTAGTGCTAAAGTCAGGACTAGCATAGGTAATAGAAAAAAGCCAAAAAGGGAGAGGTAATATTTACCTTAACCATGGCATGAATGTCCTGAAAGGTGACAAATATTTATTAGCTTGAGAAGTTCTTCTTTCCACATATTCACAATTGTTCTAGAGGGACCAAAAAATAAGGATAGATGAAGACATCAGAAAGCCTCTTGTGATAAGACATTTTGGTCTCTAAGAATACCAACATAATGGATTTATGAAGATTTACCATAGCCTCGCATTAGCGTCTGCATATGGCACTATTACCCCCATCGTATTCCAAATTATGAAGTTCATCAGGTCCATCTAAACTTGGGAGGGGGGGTCCAACACACTCTTTCCTTTCTCCATCAGATTGAGGGAATTTATCTCCTTTAGAGGGTTGAGGACTACTGCTGCAGGTATGTGCTCCTTCATATTCCTTAGGTTCAAGGTGAGTTTCCTTGTCTACAGGGGACAGTAGGCTATAATAACTAACTTGAAGGGCTTGTTGAATTCTCTAAGTAGGAGCTTCTCTAGGACTAGAATATTAGTGTTTGGCTCTTCAAAAGTTGCTAAAATATGTTCCATTTCCTCGTTGCTCTTTCTTTGAGCTTCTAAAGGCGTGAGATATGACCCTCTATCTCTGTTTGCAACATGTGAGGTAGTGGTGATGACGGCTACAAGAGAAGGTGTCCATGACACTAAGGTTTGGGTCTGAAGACTGGACACATAAGGGAAGGTGGGGAAGAATGGGAGACTGAAAGGTTTTCCCCATTAAGAGCTGAGATCGTCTACTCACAGAAGGTTTAGGTTCATTAGTTGCGATTGTTGCTATGCATATAGCTAGATTTAAGCTCTGGCCCCTCCACTGCTTGGTCAACTACCTCCTTTATCACTTGGACTAGGTAAGATGGATCTTGGATGAAGATCACCATTGGCTGTTTGCCTATAGTTAGGTTGAGGGTGAGGGATATTCTCCATGATGTTGGAGTTCTGTTTGGGTCTGGTGGGGCAATCATAGAGACTAGAGGTGGTATTGGATTTGATTGAGATGGGGCATCTTCACTTTATCTTTCCTCTAACACTCTCGCCTCCTCCCCGACTCGTCCTCCATCTTCACTATCAATGCACCTTCTTCCCTCTTCCATCTTAATGTTGCAAGCTTCTCTTCCTTCTATTGTCTCACTTTTCCCTCCTTCATCTTCACTATTTGATAAGTCCCAAAACTTACCAAGGTGATGATATGAGAATGCTCCGTCTAGTAACAATGAATCACGATCGTAACTTGTAAAACAAAGCCTAGGGTGGTCCCAGGGGTCGTTCTCCGATGCTTAAGTTAGTAAACAAGCAATGGGAGAATTCCAAGAATATTTAGTGA
>JBDJHY010178042.1:0-12160 GCA_039654485.1 Withania somnifera
GTGCTATTGCAAACCTTGTTCCTCAATTTTCGGGTACGTTCTTGTTTGATTTTTCCAAGATCAACAAATGCATGATTTTTTTATTTTTGCAAAACATTTCTTGGCCAACTGAGTACCTTTTGGATGTACAATTAAGCTCAAATTATAACCACTTGTTTTGTGAGATGAGGCCTTCGTGCTGGAAACTTTTGTTTATTCTTCCAAGCTACGGGGCTCACGGGCCCATTTTTAGGACCTTTTTTTTGGCCCAGATTGAACTTTTAAATATGGCTGTCATTACTTATTTTTTGATCCCTATATATGATATTTGATAGTTTCGAGTGGATTTGGGGTATTTTTAGATTCATGTCGGTGTTGCATGCTTTTTTAGAATTCTCATCGGTGCCTAAGTAGGCTAGGTTTACATTCTTTAGACTGGGTTATTGTAGAGTACTTGTGTGATATGGCTAGACGTGTGGGATGGTTTTTAGGTCTAATGATATATTTTAGTAAATTATCTCATGTTTACATGCTATTGGTGGTCTCGTGAAGGGACCTAGAGGGTGTTGAGCTATATGTGGTTGTCCTGGCATTTTCATGGGAAACCTTGAAATTTTTCTTGTGTTGAGACGTTATATGACTTATGAGTGAGTTAAGTTCTTAGCTGCTGGCCTTTCTTTGATCCTAGTATGTTGGTTGCTCCTTTATTATTATTGTTGTGCCACAATCATGCATATTTGATATCGGTCTCTATAGATTAAGCATAAGAGTAGCCCGAGGCTTCCGTAAAAAGGTATTAATAGACTTAACTAAAATTGGAAGGTTCTGAAGCTCAAGAACCAAAGAAATGGATATTTCATACTTATATATATACTCATGCTAGGACCACCTAGTTCGATGGTACTATTTTTAGGATATAACTAAAATAAAGATTTCACTGTCATGGGACTATATCTTGGGAAATGTTGACACAGTGGTGAGGCCTCCCAAGGTGTGGACTCTGCTATTAAATAGTAGGCATGGAGCCCCAATTCACAGACTCTACTATTTGAACTAAGGTGGGGCCTCTCTGGGTGCGACCCTGCTATTGATTAGGAGGTGCAAACCCTATTTTTTGTAGTGAGGCAGGGCCTCCCAGGGCGTGGATACCATGGTTGGAACTAAGGCTCGGCCTCCTAGTACGAGATGGCTATGTTCTAATTAACTTTTCAGCACCCGTGCACATTTATTCTACTCGTGTTTGTTGTACTTGCAAAACTTAAATAGGGAGCTTTTTTGTACTATTTGTGACTACTGGCGGGATGGGGCACTAGGTAGGGTTTTGTGTGTTTTATTTCTATTTGTACTTAGTAGTTATGGGGTCCATTTAGGGTTATACTAGTCCTTTAATTTGTTTACATTCACACATTACTAATTGCGGATTACATTAGATGTCGAATTTGTATTAGTATACTTAGTTGGAGTTCAGGTACGTTTTCTGTAGTCCGTTTTCTAGTCATATTAGATAGTTGGTTATCCCTTTGAGACAATCATTATTAGGGTATCCGTTTAATTCACATACTTTTTTTGTAATAGTATTATTTAGTATCTGCTCTTAGTTCATATCCTGCATTCAGTATTTAGCTTTATATTTCTTACTTATAATTATTGAACTATTTTACTTTCCTCAATATTTCTTTACTTATATTTTATTTTACCCCGGCTGACCTATGATTCCTACTGGGTATCCATGTTAGGTACTCATGCCATACTTCTGTATCAACTTCTTGGTGGTGATATGGGTAGGGGTTATCGGAGATGACATGATTGTGCGAGGTAGATTTTCCTAATCAATGAATACTATTGTGATCTTTGACGTTCGAGCTAATCGTCACTTCATTTATGTTATAGCCTTCTCTATTTTGTTCATGTCAAGACCTATGTAGTACATATTCATAGGAATTTTAGTTGTATATATTTTCTCTTTTAGATACTCTATTTAGCAGCTCTGTATTCAATTGACACTAGGTTTTGGGATTTAGGTTTTATTTATATATTTCTACTTCCTCTTTTTTTGCATATATTTTGACTATAACATTACCTGATTGTTGTTTGTGAGCATTTATGGCCCCTTCTGGGTAGCTCTGGGCTGTAGGGATAGGTTTGTCTACAAGAGTGCTTTAGACACCATCAAGACCAAAATTTTGGGCCGTGATAGAGTGGTATTGGAATATAAGTTCATTAATCTCTTTAGCCATGGAGAAAGTACCTAGTAGAGTCATGCAGATTGTTCATTGACATCCACTTCCAATCGTAAAGAGACTATGTGGTACCTTAAGAAAGCTTTCATCTCTAGATTCCCGTCGTGCGTTAACACTCGTACCCTTTCTGGAAACTAACTTTGGCTTCACTCTAACACATATGATGCATACCTGAGGGTTGTCCATAGACCAAGACCCTCCCCCAGAATGTCATGAGGGCATAGGGGGTGATGCTCGGTCATTTTTACTACTCTAGCTACTACAAAACTATAGGCAGCTCCTGTGCCACCACTATAGTTGGCAGAGCCACAGGCTCTAGTGTCACCGGACATGCCATTTTAAATTACTACTACCATTGCATATGAACTACCTCCAGCTCCTACTATACCCCTTTTGCGGTGGGGGATATTTTAGATCACGTTTTGTGGATTGTGCTCACTTGGTTCTAACGGGTAAGGGGAAGGACCCCCATGAGTTATCACTATATGTGAGGAGTTCCTAAGGATATAACAGTTATTGGAGATGCACGGGAATGACTTTAATGTTGCCTGATTGTTGTTTGTGAGCATTTATGGCCCCTTGTGAGTAGATCTGGGCTGTAGGGATAGGCTTGTCTAAAAGAGCAATATAAACACCATCATGACCAAGATTTTTGGTCGTGATAGAGTGGTATTAGAATATAGGTTCACCAATCTCTATGGCCATGGAGCAAGTACCTACTATAGTCATGCAGATTATTTTATTAGCGTCCAATCGTAAGAAGACAATGTGGTACCTTAAGAAAGCTTTCATCTCTAGGATCTTGTTGTGTGTTAACACTCTTACCATTTCTAGAAACTCATTTTGGCTTCACTCTATAAAATATGGTGCGTACTCTAGGGTTTCCCATAAACCAAGACCCTCCCCCAGAAGGTTATGAGGGCGTAGGGGGTAATGCTCGGTCAGTTATTACTACTCCATCATTTCACAGCTACAGGTAGTTCCTTTGCCACCACCATAGTTGGAGCCATAGGTTCTAGTGTCACCGGACATGCCATTTTAAACATCTACTACCACTGCATCTGTACTTGCTCCAGCTCCTACTATACCCCTTTTGCTGTGGGGGATATTTTAGACCACTTTTTGTGTATTGCCCTCACTATGTTGTCAGGTGAAAAGGGGAAGGACCCCAATGGGTTATCACTATATGTGACGAGCTCCTGAGGGCATAAGGGTTATTGGAGATGCATGGGGATGAGTTTATTTCATATCTTATTGAGCGTGCCGGTAGTCATTGGTGGAGAGTGTTTAGGTACCGTAGGCCACAAGGTTTATCCCTGCTGTCTTGGGGATAGTTTTGAGAGGCCTTCATGGCCCAGTACATTCCCAGAAGCACCCAAAAGTCATTAAGGGTTCTAGCTTATGTTAGGGATCTATTATAGATTCTGAGTATAAGGCTCGGTTTATTGAGCTATGTAGATATGCTGATGATTTGTTGCCTACAGAGAAAGAGAAAATTTGCGTGTTGTGTTTGGGTTAAGATTGGACCTGCAATCTTAACCCAAACATCATAGAGGCTTCTTAGATATTGTTGATCATGCCCGCATCATAGAGTCTTTAGCTCACTAGGCCTAAGGGGACAGTGAGAAGAGGTAGCGCCACCAAGGTATTTTTTTGAGGTACAGATTCGGAGGCCGTGATTTTGGTGGAGGGGTCCAGACTAGTTGATAGTAATAGGCCTTGTCAAAGATTTCCATCAGCGAATTGGGTAGCCATTCCATCAAGGGCCCTACTTTAGGTTCCCTAGGACATATTGAGAGTCCCGGCGGTTAGCCTAAAGAGGTGTAGATTTTAAGAGTGTAGAGGAGCGAGTAATTATGCCAAATACTACCCCAGGGTCACCAATAATCATTATGTAGAGGGTTTTGGTTCCATTTTTCTAGAGATTTCCCTCGGTACAGGGCTACTCAGTTTGCAGACTTTCCTATGCAGCCACTTCAGGTAGAATCACTAGATAGAGGTGAGCAGCCATCCCCTTGTGGAATAATGGGAGAAGGACAGGAGGAGGAGTTAGAAGTAGAGGAATTGAGCTATAGCAGGTTGGGGCCATCATCAATACTATGCCATCCCTAATAGGGCCGAGTATGAGACCTTAGAGGTAGTTGACATTAGTATGTTACTTGTTGTTGGGCACTCAACTTTTACTTTATTTGATCCTGGATAAACTTTATCTTATGTATATGTTTATTTTGCCTCTTGTCTTGGTGCTTCTAGTGAGTTTTTAATATACCCTTGAGTGTGTCTGTCCCCATGGGTACGACCCTAGTTGTGGATTGGGTATATACCTCGTGTCTGGTGCCTATCAGGGTCAGGACACTTGGGCTAATTTAATTGAGTTAGATATGTTTGATTTTGATGTTTTTTTTGGCATGGAATGTTTATCCATTTATCTTGTTGTCCTAGATTTTTATTCCAAGATCGTGACCTTGTCTTTACACTGTATACACCCAATAGTGTGGTATGGTCTAACAAGTCATTCATCGGTTCGAGTTATTTCTTACTTTCGGGCCCATAGGCCTGTTACCCAAGGTCTTCGTGCATACCTAGCCTATGTTAGAGATGTTAGTGTTGATTCTTCCTCCCTTGATTCTGTGCTAGTAGTATGTGAGTTCGTGGATCTTTTTCCTTCTGATATACCCGACCTCCCACATGAGGGTGATATTAATTTGCTATTGAGGTTGAGCCGAGAACCAGGTAATGAGATGTAGAGACTCCCTATTCCTAAATTAAAGTGGGAGAAAATTACTATGGAATTTTTTCAGTCCTTCCTCGTACATCGAGGGGCGATGGTTGTATTTGGATTATCGTGGATCTATTGACCAATTCATCTTGTTTCCTGCCTACATACTCATCTTGGGGTGCAGAGAGACTAGCTGAGTTTGATGTTCATAAGGTGGTTAGACTTCATGGGGTGCTAGTTTATGTTGTATCTTATCGTGGAACACAATTTACCTTATAAATTTACCGGAACAACAATAATAATAAAAGAACAAACAACAGAATAGAATCAGCCAAAAGACACCAACTAAGAACTCAACTCACTCACCAGTCATATAATAGACCGACACATCTAATTAGGATCCAAGGCTGCCAACGACAGGCCCAGGACAACAACATATAGCCTCACCCCCCTTTGCATCCCTACACGTGACCCTTGAAAGCAAGTAAACTAAAGATACATTATTGAATTAGGGCTTCCAACCTAACAAACATTGCATATGACTAACCACACAACACAAGTATTCTATAATGACAAAGTTTAAAGAAGAGTAAACCTAGAATACTTGGGCTCCAGTGAGAATCCTCAAAAAGCATGCTACACTGGCTTGAAGCTCCAAAACACTCAAAATCCCGATAATATAAAATTACATATGGGTATCAAAACATGAATAATGACACCTATATTGTAAAGTTCAATTCGGGCCTAAAAATGGGCACATAGGACCTATGACCAAGGAAAATAAACTAAAAATGTTGACACTAAAGCCTCATATCAAGGAATGCGTGGTTCAAAAAATGAGAGCAACTGGACCACCTGAATATCCTTAATTTTGCCAAACAAAGAATATGGAAAATTTTCAAAAAATTTGAAGGAAGAAAATGGAGAATTAAACATGATACGTTCATGGAAATTGATGAAATAACCTTACAGCAATGAACACTTTACATACAACCTCATTATGTAAAATAAACAATGAATTCACTATGTACCACTTCCAAGGAACAAAAACACCATTGAAGCTCCAGTTTTAAGGAGGAAGAAGAAAGACAAATTTGTAGGCCTTGCAATTTTATAATTTGCCTCTATCTAGCATGATAGCAGTGACCTGGTGCAATTGCGCCAAATAGAAAAGTTATGAAATAGCAAGATCGTGGTGCTCATAGCGTGATGGAGAGAAATCCCTAAAATTTCGTAATAGTGTAAATGCATCAACCTTTTTGTGATCCTACCAAAGGAGGAACAAAATGATTTACCGCCATCGCGCCCAAGTAGCGGTATCAAGCGAGTACCTAGATACTTCAGAATTCTTGCAATATTAATATTTTCCAACAGAGGCTTATAATTTAAGATGATTCGAACAACAACAAACCAAATATGAATATTTAATGAAAAAAACATTTCAGACTAGATGGAATCGACAAAATGACCATCAGAGATAATTTGAGAAAAAAGTGCCTGCAAACCAAAAGCAACCAAAGGATCCAAATTTCTAACTTTCCACCAATGCACCCAAAAGGATTTCGAACAACTCTAAAAGAGAAATGATGACTGAACTATCCCATTATTAACATTTTAGAGTTGATACAAACATTAGAATTCTATTTCGGTGCTCCGACATCCAAAAGCCCTCCCATGCTCCAAAATGAACTTTTGTTATACTAGATTTCCATAAAAAAGCTCAAACTCAAAGTGAAAACTTCGGGACACAAACTTAAGGTCAAAATATGCTAAAATAGGCATTCCTGAGCAGATGAAACTGTCATAATATAAGTTCAAGCACTTTCACTAAGAATTTACTCTCAAATTCCACTATTTCAATGTTAAGCCTTCAAAACAAGGGATCTGAGATAATGGGAAATAGAACTGCCAGGGAACCAAACTAACAGTCCCATCAAGTCATATATCATATATGGAAGCTAATAGAAAGGTATAAAAACTAAAGAAACTAAACAACAA
This sequence comes from Withania somnifera, assembly GCA_039654485.1. NCBI lineage: Eukaryota > Viridiplantae > Streptophyta > Magnoliopsida > Solanales > Solanaceae > Withania > Withania somnifera. The sequence continues at coordinate 6,937 of JBDJHY010178042.1, forward strand.
GTACATGACCAAACGGGGTCATTACAAAATCAACCACTAAATAGGACTTTCGCCATTGACTGTTAAGGAAAGAGTAGTACCTGGAGCTCAAACATATGTTGATACTCCGCCCACATATCATGCTCTATCGCCTAGGAAACCTCCTTGACTTATCGATATGCCCTATGAACATTCACCACCGGATGGGTCATGCACATACCGGTGAAGAATCGATAGATGAAATACTAGATGAACTGCAGCTAACTTTGAAAGTAAGTCAAGGTGTAGGAAATATCTCCAAACCTCTGTGTGATCCCATAATTCCAAATAAACCTGGGGCTAAGCTTACCTTATCTACAAAACCCCAACACATCGTTCATGGGAGACACCCGGAGAAAGCCATATCACTAGTATTAAACTCAAGGGGTCAAAGTCTATGATACGCCTAAGATTTCAGCATTCTCCATGCTATTCAGAGCCTATACTAAATAACTCAAGACTCGGTCTAGAGTATCACGAAGCCAATTAGAACTCTGGGGTAGAACCTCTTCGTCCTAAAACCAACCAATAAGTGATTTACAATACCCACAGTACAAGGCCTTAAAAGGCACCATATGGATGTTGGAATGATAATTGTTATTATATGAAAAGTCTTCTATGGCCAAATTTGTATCCCAGCCCATAACATATCCTGAAGTACTTATACTGAAGTACTTATATAGTCCTCTCAGACTACCCGTCGGTCTGTGGGTAAAATATTGTACGCAAAGCAACCTCAGTACTCGTCTCCCTCTGAACCAACGTAAAAAACCGTGAGGTAATTTATCCCTTTATTAGATATAGTGGAAACTAGCACCCCATGAAATCTAACAATCTCACTTACGCATAACTCAGATAGTCTCTCCATAATACAGGATGAGTCCATCTCTAGGAAATAATCTGACTTTCTCAATTGATCCACCATGACCCAAATACAATCAGACTCTAGATGTGCAGTAATGTTCAGAAACAAAGTCAATAATAATATTCTCCCCCTTCCACTTAGGAATAGGGAGCCTCTGCCTTTCAAAACCCGGTACCTGGTGCTCAAAATTACCTGCTTAAAGTTCAAACACCGAAACACAAAGGCCAATATGTCTCTCCTTATACACCGCCACTAGTCATGCAACCTCAAATCGCGTTACATCCTTGTGATACCTGAGTGTATATAATTTCTTAACCAGTGATCCTCATGCAACTGAGTATGAATCAAGGCACCACCTGTTGAAACGACTAGGTATCCAAGACCCATAAATACACAATCTAAATATAGCAAGGCCCTACCGAGATCACTCCTTAAAACCCATTCATTCATCTAAACTAGATAGATATCCTCATATTGGCGCTGTTGAATCTAATCAAATAAGGACGACTTGGCTTCAACATGGGCAACAATTGCTTTGGCGTAGAAACATCCAACCTAAACAACATATTGGCCAAACAGTGAATGTCCAAATTCAATTGAATCTCTTAACAAAAAATAGAAGTTAGGCAACCCATACTCACCTCCTTCCGGATTAAGTGATCTACAACCACACTAGACTTTCCAAAGTGATAAAGAATGCTCAAATCATAGTCATTCTAGAGCTCAATCCACCTGTATTGCATCAGATAAAGAGCCCTATGAATCAGGATATACTACAAGCTATGTTTGATGAGATTTAAGTTACAAATCACATCACAAGATTAGATAAAGAAAGAATGAAAACAAATGACATGCAAAAACTTAAATGATTTGCCGGTTTATGGGCAAAAAGGGAATTTATTCCCTCACCTACAAATTGCACCAATAAAACAAAGAATAAACCAATCAAGATAATAAGAGACAAACATGAAGCATTAACCGAAATACCTTCTATTAATTTGAATAAAAGAAGTTAATGTGGAAACTAAAGGAATCCTTCTCTAATCACTCAAACTAAGCTATGAACTATGGAATAATAAAATAAACTATAATAAAAAATTGGCTTTAAATACTTATAAAATTTGTGTTACTAAAATTTAGGAAAAGAACAACTATTTATAGCTAAAGTGGCCGCCCCTTTTGAGTCCCAAGAGTAGTAGGATTTGGACAAGTTTTCCTTCATCCAATTTTAGTCCAAATATAATAATTTTAAGAAGCTTCTTGGCTGCATTATGGAAGCTTATTGGGTGCCCCTATTATCATATTTTGAGACAATTTTGTTCTCCTTTATTGACTTAGATTTGGCCAACCTCCCTAGGGCTTGGATCATCCATTGGGCCAACATTTTGGGCTGAATTTTATCCCCTCTTGGGCTGCCTCATATTTTCCTGTGTTGGGTCCCTGTTGGGTTTCAATTATTGGTATTATTAAATTCCAAATATTGTACATTGTCCCTAAGGGTTGGTGTAATGCAACACACTTCTTCATTCTAGCATGAATAACCTTCAACTCTTTAACTTGGTTCCTTGTAAATGATCTTGGAACTTGATTGCTTTCCATACTATCTTTGGTGACATCCATGCTCGTATAATCCTCCCCTTCATGAATAGATTCATCCTCAAATCTAACCTATAAAAAAAATTAAGAGAATGAATACAATACCTAGACTAACCATATCAAAATTATAAAATCATCATAAAGCGGATGATAATGAAGATATTAAACAAAAAAAAGAATTAAGAATTTTGAGTTCACTTTTATGATATACCCAAGAATTAATTAATGTTAAAATAAACAAATATCTTGCCACACTAATGGAAACTTGGTTACTGATGAATGCTAAACAAAAGGGAAAGACTAAAGTTTTTATATAATTTTTATACAAATCATGTAATCTCATATTTGTTCCATCCTTCAAGTAGTACATGTCTTCCCTCGATTTAAACACTAAATCTTCCCTATGTCTAGATTTATCGTCTACATACTTATGAAAACTTAAAACTCTACTACATGTATTGGTCCTAAGAAAAACTATTATCTCTAACATGCAAACCTTAGAAATAAAGAAATAAAGTGTTTTGCACAGAAACTCTAGAATATCCCCTATCCTTTCATAAAGCCTCTCTAAGGATATTATGCTACAACATTCACATGAGACCATGAATTCTATAAGATAATTCAAGAGTAATAGAACTTGCCTCAAAGGATTTCGAAAGTCCAACAATAAGTATAAGCCAAGAATAAATACCATCTTTTGGCAAGGATAAGAATAGACTATCGAACCGAATTACTGACGAAGATAATGTATTCCATTGGTGCTCATATTTATGACTCCTTCTTTTAAAATGATGCACTTTAAGAAAAACTCTCTATGGTATTTTTCCATCTTTTAGAATGGCACCCTTGGTATACTCGACATCTAAACTTTTTTTTCATGTTGACAAAGCATCATCTTACACTTATCACAAGTAGACACATAAAGTTTATCAGTATGGTCAAATAGAGAATCCTTACAAACACATGTCTTAGCAAAACTCCCTATTATCATAATGATACCCCTAGTTGTATACATGACAAAGGAGAAAGTATGTCTTAATTTAGCTTCAACCACTTGTTTTTAGATCCCTTAGGCCTAATTACTTTTATTTATGTGAAGGTCCAAAATTTGAGATTCCAAAATGATATAGAATTCTTGCTCAATCCCTCTTACTGTTAACAACTCCTTCGGCATTACCTTGGGTAATGTAACCACATAATGCTTCAAATGAGAAAGGAGGATACAAGGTAAATTTCTAGTGACTTGGTTAGCATGTAACAATAAACTAGTGTTAACAATGCACACTAAACTGCGCCTCTCATGATCCCTTTTAAAACCTATTAGGCTTAGTTAAAATACATACCTTAGGTATTGCGGCTGCTTCTTGTTGCTTATGATCCTCAACATTCTTAATCTACTTTAACTACTTTGGTCCTGTCCCTATGTTCTTTCATTACTCGGTAATATTCATTTACTTGATAAGGAGTTAAAGGAATAGCTATATGTTTTCTCCCCTTAAAAGTGAGGAGTATCTATTAGCCTTACTATGGTGAATAATCTCTATCAAACTTCAAAACCCTTCCAAGTAATACATGATAAGATAACATTCACTATATCAAACACAAATTAATCCTTATACTTACCAACAATAAAATCAAGGATTACTTGTTTTAAGACCTTTATCTCACCACTTTTATTAAGACATTGTAGTTTGTAAGGACTTGGATGCTAAAGTGTAGGTAGCTTTAAGTGTTATACTAAATATTGACTTACTCCATTAGTGAAACTTCCACTATTTATTATTAACGAACATATCTCCTTTTTAATTATTCACCTAGAATGAAATATGTTCTCTCTTTGGACTACTTCTTCCTTTGTTACAGCCCCCATTAGATGCTTAACTACACATGGAAAATTCTTAATGTTGGGTACGGAATTATCTTCATTATAACTTAAACGACCGAATTCCCTTGGCACTAGACCACAAGTTATCCCCTCAAGTTCTCTATCACTATCCAAAATCCGTTCTTCCCTATTACTCTCAATTACCTCCTCAATACATTCATCATCACTCTCTGTTTGGTATCCCTCTTGAAAAGCTACAATGGCCTTCTGACTAGGACACTTAAAATATTTAATCATAGAGGTTCTATGAATATGAGTTTTAGAAGACGTACCTAGCTGTGCCTGATACTTACTTTTGGGTTTGGAAACCCATTTTCTTTCTCTGTGGCCAATGGCATATTTGGCTATCTCTTTGGATGTGTTTTGGTTTTTGGATTATTTCCGCATTTCTCTTATCTCAAGAAATGGTAGTGTTGTTTCCTTAAAAGATCTTTCTTCTTTCAAATCATCCTTAACTTTTTTGGTATCATGAAAATATTCAGGTAGAGTGTCATAATTCTTATGTCTCATATGCTTTTATATATTACTACGCAACCGATGAGTAAAACAGATAATGTCATGTTCATTGCCTCCTATAAATTATCTTTCATCCTCAAGCTCTTGAACTCATCATAATACTCTTCATGGATTCTAGAACCTTGATGAAGTGAATACACTATTTTATGCATGTCTTCATGATAATTAACTGGTATATACCTTACTTCCATGATTTTAATCCATTTAGCCCATGTAGGTAATATGTAGTTGTGTTGAACAGCGTGCAACCTCCTTTGTGATTCCTACTAAGTAGATGCATACCCCTCAAGTCAAGTGATAGCATACTTGGTTTTCATTATCTTGGATACATTGTTTATGAGAAA
>JBDJHY010178052.1:0-12160 GCA_039654485.1 Withania somnifera
GCTATTTACTGCAGTTAGTTTTGTTGTGTGCTCAGTGGGCCTCGAAACCTACTAAGTACAGGTTGCTTCGGCGGCTTATACTCATACTACACTTGCACTTATGCAGATCAGAGTTCAGGTCCCCGCTCATGATTCAGCTTGCTGATCGTTCGTTCCTTCTCAGATCAGAGTTTCAGGGTGAGCTTGGCGTGCAGCTTGATCCTGTTTCTCTTCACCTTTATATTTTGATTATCTCCATTGTATTTTGGAGACCCTTAGATATTGTATATTTTCCATCCTTGTTGATCTATATTAGTGGTTCGTTTGACATTGACATCGGGTTTTGGGTGTTTTCCGCAATTCCTTATTTCTTTACCATTTCTTTTCATATTCTTTCGCATGAATTGTAGTAGTCCTCCGCTTCAGTTAAGGATTATGGGGTTCGGTTCTCCTACTGGTGGTATAGTAGGTGCCATCATGATCCGAGAAATCGGGTCGTGACAAAAATCCATGTTACACTCCAAGCGAATAGATCTCTGGTCCGCTGTTAAGGCCACCTGACCAATCCACAGGATCATGCCCAGAGTCACCTGAGACTCATCAGTGGGAGCCAGCCTCCTAGGCCCCTGAAAACCCTAAAATATAGATGGGCGAGATTGGGCTAGCTGAGCTAGAGAAGGCCGAACTTGGGGAGGCTGAGCTGTCAGAGGATGTTAAAAATGAGGTGTCTTAGTGGGCCCATCGATAAAGATAGCTGTAGTCGGTATTAAAGGAAGGGCTGCTGCAATGGGTAAGATATCCTTGTGCATTGGAGCATCTTCATCACCAGTAGGAGCCGCTGGAGGTGTGTCAGCTTCAGAAGCTAGAATGTTTTGATGACTTGCAGGGTCATCCTGATAATTTGGGTATCTCTCAGCAAATCCCTCAGCAAACTCAGGCTGATGATGCAGTTCTTCCTGCATTCCTTGCTTAATCCTGGTGTAATCAACCTTGCAAGCTGCCTCGAACTCAAGAGCACCCCCTTGGTCTTGGGGATGTTGGCCTTATGGTATAACTTATAAATCAGACACGAAAAGGCAAGGGTGGTGGTTTCTTTTGTCCCATAAGCTCTCTCAACCAGCTCACCCAATATAATTGAAGTGATGTTCAGGGACTCCCAGTCAATGATCAACCCTATCATGATGGCCCTGTGAAATCGGACAATCAACTCATTCAGTGACAGGGCCAAGTTGGCACTCATAAATTGCAGCCAGTAGTGCACCATGGAATGGATATGACTCTTGTTTCCTTTAAATCCATGGGGATGTGCCACTATTTATCAACCCTGCTAGCCAACCACGGGCATAATCTAGAGTCATGGACAATTGGTGAGTAAGGAAGTGATTTCTTGTGAAGGCTGTCTCCCAAATGGCAAGCACATCATCATGGTTACACGGCTCCTCAACCCCTCACAGCATGATAAAAATGGGATAGGCAGCTGGATCTATTCTCTTATTTTTCTACTCAGGTAACGCCTTGGTAAAGGCGCGATAGAAATCTCTGATCCATGTGGGTACACATTTGGACAATGGTTTAGTGTATCGTTTGAAACCATGTTTGGCAATCTGATCCAGTATTTCTAGACACCACTCTTCTAGCCCTGCAAGAGACAACCACTTCTCCTCAATGATTGTCCTTTAACCTGTAGCCATAAAATGGTTTAGTCACCTGATTGTTTTTTTCTTGACAGGGGTAGTGTGTTTCCTTCATTTGGGAGGATGAGGTGTGGAGGTCAGGGGGTTGTGGACAGATGTGGTTACCTTTTCATCCTCATCCCCAGTATTCGAATTAGATAAGCTAACCGGTAAAGGGGAAGAGGATTCCGAGGCTGGAGAATTTAGAGGTGGAGCTAAGTGTGGTATCTCCGAGTCAGAGGTTTTATCTCTCAATGTACGTTTTCCTTTCCCCTGGGGACCATGTTCCTGCAAGATAGAGAACCAATATAAGAAGTTAGTTATAATAAAAAATACCACAGTAATTTTATGTACCTCCATCAAGACGGCGGACCGCCATCCAAGGGGGCGGTACCGCCGTCTGGGGTAGTCAGCTATTGTATCAATTCCTTATGGTTACTGGATGAGACGATGTTTTACTATCTCTATAGGTGGTCCACCATCTGATACAACAGTCTACCTTTAGAGACAACGATGACTGCTATCTGGCCTATTTCATGTCTACAAATCACAGGTATCCACATATTAGCAATTAACCATCTGAAATCCAGTTCTAACCATAAAACGTCTGTTCTTATCAGATATAAACATTAAAAAACGAATCCTAGAAATCGTGAAAAGAAAACTACAGAGAAGTGGATAACTGTGAACAACTTAAGTATATGGTCCCCCAAATAACATGCACCTACCCTTACAGTCCGGAACAACATTTTTAATTCAACAATTCCACAAAAAAACATTTTCAGTAATGAAGGCTAGCCTAGAATCCATTTTAACTATGTTTCTTACCTGCCCTTTATAGAAATTAGCAGTGAATCACAAGTAATGTTCTAACCTGGTTGGAAGATGATGCACACAAGTGATGTAGATGAAGATCTTGAACTTGACCACAAGGAAAAACAGAGCAAAAATTTTTTGTTTTGAAAGTGTGTGTGGGGTGAAGGTAGAAGAAGCATTATTAATAGAGAAAGAGAGCAGTTAGTGGGAGGACAAGTGGTGGGAGTGGAAGAAGGAATGTGGGAGAGGAAGGGGAACCTTATTTTTTGAATATGAATTAAAAGTCCAGTTGTTTTAGAAAATAAAAGGTTCACGATGGCAGTATAAGTGACCGCCGTTTGAGACAGCGGTCTGCTGTCTTTTACCTGGTACTGCCATCTATGGCAGTGAGTTTTTGGATATTTGATACTTTTTCTGCAGTTTAGACGGTGGACCTCCATTAGAGATAGTGGTACCTACGTCTTTGGCAGTGACATAATTTTTCTTTTATTTCTTCACCAACAATTTCCTGCACATTGAACACTCTAAAAATGCAAAAAAATAAACATCCCTTGGGTTGCCTCCCAAGCAGCGCCACAGTTAACGTCGTGGCATGATGCACTTATCACTATAATATTCACTTTCCGCACAGTCGGCTCGCCCACAAGGTAGTGCTTAAGCCTTTGGTCATTCACTATAAATTTAGAGCCATCATTGCCCTCTAGCTCCACAGCCCTTCTAGGAAACACCTGCAACACTTTGAAAGGTCCCGACCACCTCGAATTGAGTTTTTTGGGGAAGAGTTTCAACCCTGAGTTGTACAATAGTTCATCTTCCTCTGGAGAGAATTCTCTTTTCAAGATTTTGGCATCATGACACCTTTTCATTCGGTCCTTGTAGATAGCCGCACGTTCGAATACTCCACTTTGAAATTTATCCATTATGTTCAGATGGAGCAAATGATTTTCGGCGGCTGCCTCCCAATCAATGTTTAGATTCTTCAAAGCCAAGTAAGTGTGGTGCTCTAACTCCACTAGTATGTGGCAGGCTTTCCCATATAATAACTGAAATGGTGATATCCCAATGGGGGTTTTGTAGATTGTTCGATATTCCCATAAGGCGTCATCTAACCTCCTTGACCAATCTGTCCTGCTAGCATTCACGGTCTTTTCCAAGATTGTCTTTACTTTTCAGTTGGAGACTTCCACTTGACCACTTTCCTGGGGGTGGTATGGGGTTGTGACCCAATACTTGACCCCATATTTGGTGAGCAGTCCTGCAAACATCTTGTTGCAAAAGTGGGAGCCTCCGTCCCTAATTATTGCTCTGGGGGTGCCAAATCGAGTGAAGATATGTCTTTTGAGAACTTGTGAGACCTATCTTGCATCATTGTCTAGTAGTGCAATTGCCTCAACCTACTTCGACACATAGTCGACCCCAACAAAGATGTATTTGTTACCATAGGAGCTCACAAAAGGTCCCATGAAGTCTACACTGCATATATCAAAGATTTCACCTCTGGTATAGGCTTCATTGGCATTTCATTCCTTCTAGTAAGCCCTCCATGCATTTGGCATTTATGACATGCCTTGACAAAATCTGCAGGATCTTTATGGATGGTGGGCCAATAGAATCCACTTTGGAGGACTTTATGAGTTGTATGTATGGGGCCATGATGCCCCCAACTGGTGAAGTATGGCACTGCTCAACAATATCTCTTGTCTCTTCATGCGATACACATTTACAGATCACACCATCTGCACAAAGAAGAAACAAGTATGGTTCATCCCAAGAGTACCATCTAGCCTCTATCAGAAATTACTTCTTCCGTTGGGAGTCAACCCCATACGACAACTCTCCACAAACAATATAGTTAGCGAAATCTGCATACCAGAGGACTTTACTATTGGAAAAAAGCATTATTGTTTCATATGGGAATGCCTCATTTATGGCCCCATGGTGTTCATGCTCAATTTGGTGGGGCTCCAACCTTGATAAGTAGTCTGCCACCTGATTCTCGCAACCCTTTTGATCTTTGACAGTAAAATTTGATTCTTGCAACAGAAGAATCCACCTAATCAAGCATGGATTTGTCTATTTATTGGCCATCAAATATCGAATAGCCGAGTGGTCGGTGTGGATGATTACTTTGGTGCCTAAGAGATAGGTTCTAAACTTCTTAAATCTATACATGACTGCCAAATGTTCTTGCTCTATCACGCTGTAATTCCATTGTGCCAAATTCATCATCTGGCTAGCATAATAGATTTGGTGGAACATTTTGTCTTTCTTTTTTCCCAAAGCCACTCTAAGGGCGAATCCACTAGCATCGCACATGATCTCAAAGGTAGTAGACTAGTCCAGACCAATTATTATTGGAGCTGTGATGAGCTTCTCTTTTAGTTTTTCAAAAGCCTTCAAGCCCTTGTCATCAAAGAAGAATTTTTCTTCTTTTTCTAGAAGCTTGCATATTGGTAGTGCGATTTTAGGGATGTCCTTTATGAAGCGGCGGTAGAAGCCTGCATATCCAAGAAAGCTCTTGATTCGTTTCATATTTATTGGAGGTGAAAACCTTGAAATTACTTTAACTTTGGCTTGATCAACTTGGATACCCTTCTCCGATATTTTGTGCCCAAGCACAATTCCTTCTTTGACCATGAAGTGGCATTGCTCCCAATTTAGCACAAGATTATTTTTGACACACCGTTTCAAAGCCAAGCTCAGATTCTTAAGGCGTTCCTTAAATGAGTCCCTTACAACTGAGAAGTCATCCATGAACACTCAAGTGTGTCTCTACCAGATCAGAGAAAATTGACAACATGCACCTTTGGAAAAGTGGCAGGAGCATTGCAAAGACTGAATGGCATATTCTGAAAAGCAAAAGTGTCATAAGGACAAGTGAAAGTTATTTTCTCTTGATCTTATGGAACTATTACAATTTGGTTATAACCGGAGTATCCATCAAGAAATAGTACCATCCTCTTCCCGCTAGTCTATCGAGCATTTGTTCCATGAACGACATTGGGAAATGGTCTCATTCGGGGAACAAATTTAATTTTTTGTAATCCATACATACCCTTCATCCAGTGATGGGTTTTAAAGGCACCAATTCTTTCTTTTCATTTTCCACCATGGTCATGCCCCCCTTTTTTGGGCACACATTAGACTAGGCTCACCCAAGGACTATTGAAGATTGGGTACATAACTCCAGCATCTAATCACCTGATGATTTCTTTCTTCACCACTTCTTGCATAGGCTCATTGAGACTCCTTTGATGCTCCACACTACTAGTGGCTTCGGGGATCAACTGTATCTTATGGGTGCAAATACCCAGCGGAATGCCAATAATGTCTGCTATAGACCATCCAATAGCCTTGATGAACATTTTTAGGACCGACCCCAATGCCTCAATTTTCCATTTTTCCAATTAAGATGAAATGTTGACTAGAAATGTGCTATTATCTCCTAAATAAAGGTTTTTCAAATGACTCAGGAGGGCTTTCAACTCAAGTGTCGGTGGCTCATCAAGGGAGGGCTTTGTCGGCGGGTTTCCCCTATTCTTCAAATTAAGGTCTAGCTTTATTGGATTTCTTCGAAAATGCCTAATCCATTGAGCGAAGCCACCACATCATCTAGTCGGTTACTTCACTGCTCTTATAATTTAGTAACACCATAGTAAAGGGACTCTCCAATACTTTGCACCTCAGTGACTTCTTCTATAGCTTCATCAACAACATAAAGCATAGTAGCTACATGCCGGTTGCTCGGTTGTTTCATAGATTTACACACATTGAAAGTCACCTCTTTTTATTTACATGGAACTTGAGTTCCTCACTCTCAACATCCATAAGGTCTCATCCTGTAGCAATCAATGGGAAACACAAAATAATGGGAATATCAGAGTCAACCTCACAACCAAGCACCACAAAATTAGCCACGAAAATGAATGTGTCCACCTTAACCAACACATCAAACAATATACCCACGAGTCGCTTGATTGAGAACTGGGCATATAGTCGCTCAGTTCTTAAGGTCTGAAAGAACAATCTCAAATGCCCCACGTCCTCCTAATAAGCCGTGAATACACCAGTATATCATCTATAAACATTATCATAAACTAGCCGACAAAAGTCTTGAAGAACTGAGTCCTCATATCCATAAAATCTATAGGGGCATTAGTCAGCCCAAATGACATGACTAGAAACTCATAATTCCCTTAAGAGTTCTGAAAACTGTCTTCAGTATGTCCTTGACTTGAATCCTCAATTAATGGTAACTAGACCTCAAATCAATCTCGAGAATACGGAAGCACCCTGTAGCTGGTCAAACAGATCATTGATACTTGGTAATTGATACTTATTTTTAACTATCACCCAATTTAGCTGCCTGTAGTCAATGCACATCCGCATAGTCCCATCCTTATTCTTCACAAATAAAACTAGCGCACCCCTAGGAGATACACTAATATTGATGAACCCTCTATAAAGTAAGTCCTGTAGTTGTACACTAAGATGCCTGAGATCTATTGGGGGCATACAGTATAGAGGCATAGAAATGGGCCTGGTATGTAACTCAATCTCAATAGCAAAGTCTATATCCCTCTCATGTGGAAGAATAGGAAAATCAGCAGGGAATAAATCCTCAAACTCACTAACCAGGGGTACAAAGCAAGGGAAGGGGAATCTGCACTAACATCCCTAATGTGAGCCAAATAAGCTAAGAACCCCTATCTACCGTCTATGGGCTTGATCAACAGATATGATCAAGATCGAGGAATAGCCACTAGGACCCCACCACACCACCGTAGTTATGCCGAGCATGGATATGGTCATGGTCTTAGCATATTAATCAAAAATTGCATGATGAGAGAAGAACTAGTCCATGACCATAATCACATCAATGTCAAGCATCTCTAATACTACAAGTCAACTTCCATTTCATGACTCTGTATCGACAATGTACAAGACCTATATAACGATCCACCCCTAGATCCTTGCCCACAGGCATAGCAACACTCAAAGGTAAAGATAAGGACTCAATAGGTAGGCCCATACTCAAAGAAAAATTAAAAAAAAAAACAAAAGATAACGTAGAGCCAGGATCAAATAAGGTAAAGATCGACTATCCACAATAAAAAAAATACCCGTCATAACTGTATCTGAGGCCTCTGCCTTAGTCAAATATAAGATAGCATACAACTATCGATAGCACCTCCTTGAAGATCCTCAACTCTACCCCTCTGACCATTTCCCCTATGTCTTTGAGCGCAAGTTCTCCACCTCTAACTGGTGGTACTTCCTGAAGTGGTTGTGTTGGTAACGGTGCTCGAGTAGTCGTATGCCAAGGAAATTCTCTAATCTTATGACAAAACTCCCCATACTAAAAACAAGCTCCATGAACACTATCTCTCCTCACTGATAGTAATAAACTTTGTGGGGTCTTGTCCTTTATTCCATTAAAATTTTGCTAGTACTATTTAGAAAATGATAAAAAAATCTTCCTTACCTCATATGACAAAATAAACTAAGCAACAGTCTTCTTGGGAGGTACTGGTGCTAGAATAGCCACTTGTATAGGTTGTAGTTGTGCAACCGACCTAAATGAGGAAAGAACTGTAGCTATAGGAACATGGGGAGGCAGAGAACACTTTGCTCTCCCCTGAGCTGAACTTTGAGGAACCTCTATTGGAACCCCATCGTACATCATAAGCATTTTCCACAACATCTGATTCACTGCAGCTGGCGGTGGCAGAGTAAACTGTTAGGCACTATAGTAATCTACTAGACTGGCGCTGGATTTGTAGCAGTTGTAGTTTTGATAAAGGATGCCAAAGTAGTACCAAGGAACTATGTACCCGCAATCACTTCCTCCCTAACCTAGGTGGTGGATCATGTGCATCAAAAGGTGGATCTCTATAAATAGACGATCTGCGCGTATGCACCATCTACAAAAAGAGGAAAGTAACATCGGCACTTCCATAAACTGACATAAGTACTATGTATGAGGATAGCAAAGAAAGGGAATTCATTCCTACATTGCCCTGTATCCTCCCGTATATATGATATGAATGTATCGACACCAATCTGTAGGACTCTATTATCACTTTCTCCATTATCACAGAATGGGGTAATCCTGGCTCTCATGCCACTCTGTCACGACCCAAAACTAAAATCGTGATGGTTCCTACAGTCCCACCAGTAGTCCAGCTGACCCCTTGCTCGTAGCAACAAGCAATGGGCCGATACCGGCTAACTAATGGTAATATAAGATGTAAAAGTAAGACGAAAGAGATATATAAAAGATAATTATATACAACACCTCCCAGAACTGGTGACTGTGGAAAGATGGAGCTAAAGTATAATAGAGTAAACAAAAGTAATGTATGCAACCACTCCAACAGGAGGTAAGTACAAAAGGCCAGTCTACCGTGAACAAAATAAGGCATAATCTCAACATAGTTGGAGAATAGGCTCAGCCTAGACCATAAGAGCTCACCAAGATCTCCAAAGTCCACTAGCACCCCTACTCACCATGATTCCTTTCCTGTGATGACCCGTACTAGTATATGCACCAAAATAATGTTACAGAAGTGTAGCATGAGTACCAACAACACAGGGTACCCAGTAGGAATCATAGACTGACCAGCTTCAATCAAATACAAGTAAGATAGAGAGAGTAAGTAAGTTAGGTATGAAGTAAATAAGTAAAACAGTAGAGAAAGTAAGGCATAACTATAAGGAAACAGAATGAAAGTAATTAAAACAATTCTAAAATCTCGGCCTTTCCAAGGCACAACTAGCACCCCTTGATCAAGTCACAAATCCTCAAAAATATTTATGGTATCCAGATCAAATTAGCTGACAATAGAAATAGCTAAATTAGGGAAAACAGAAGTATAAAGGAAAATCAAATAACAAATAAAATCCAAGTAGTTCCCCATCCCACGAATAGATACATATAGAAAGAAAAATAAAATATAACCTACCTAGCTCCCCATCCCACCAGTAGGCACAAACAGGGAAAAAAGGACCAAGCGTGACTCCTTCCCTAAGTCCGCAAGGTACAAACAAGTTATTAAAGAATGAATACAAGGGGGTATAACTGAACTAATGCAACCTAACCAATAACCATAGAGGTTACACCTTCAAATGCTACCCTAAAACCTACCCTAGGGTCAAGTTCCAAATCCAATACCGAGAACCCCATCCCTGTTGGAGCCCTACTTTGGAGTTCTTTCCTCCTACTCATGAAATGGGAACCCCGTCCCCCGGGATCCCCTCTCTAGGTATACACTTAAGGCCCCACCCTTAACAGAAGGTCCCATCTCCAACCACAATCTCTGGAGACCCTACTCCACCTAGATAGTCTCCCCGTGATACATATAGTATTAGAAAAAACCTAGTTCAAGTTCTATCTTTATGAAAATAATCTATACCATCTCGTGGTCCTGGAAAAGCAATTCATAAGACCCTGTTATAAATTAAGTATAGAAAATCTCCATTTATAATAGCCTTTACCCCTCCCAAGTAAACAAAATACATTATGGTCCCTAGCTTGTTCATCACCAAAACAATATACATGCATGCGAGAACATCCAAAGAAAATAAAAGTCGTGGCTTGAAATCTAGGAAAGGCCATAATCCACCAGCTATCAGTATAAACATCCCAAGTCTAATACTACAGCCACGTTGCCTCCCCCAGCTGGCCGAGCACACCATTCAGAATTTACCGCCAACTACAGCCCTATACGGGTCCCAAAAAGGGTGAACGAGTACAAAAAAAAAAAAAAAAAAAAGAAAAGAGAAATGGTATACAACTACTCATTCAGACCAAAGACTAGATAAAATTCAACAAATATCTAATGCAAATCTAGTCTAAAAAGTAGGCAACCATAGTATACCCAGACACCAGCGAAAAGCTTTCATATGGTATGCACACAACTTGAATAGCCAAAGTGCCTAAAATAGCTCAAAACTACCCAAAAAAAAGTCTACTGGTCAAAAGGTGAAGTTTAATACCCATATTGAATAATAAAAATTGGGTAAGAGATCAGGACTAAAATGAGCTCGGGGACACCTAAGCCTAAAAAATAAAAAATAATACCAACACGAAGGCCTCAACTAAAGGAACCTTTGGTTAAAAAATAAGCTCAATTGGACCTCTGAAAGGTCCTCAATTGGCAAAACAAAGTTTATTCTATAAATGGGAAAACATTTCAAGAATAAAAATGGAGAATCAAGCGGGCTATGAACCTGTAAAATATAAGGAAGACAACCCATAGTGATCACAAACCTCCCAACATCTTCAATATGCAAGAAGACAAGAATTCCACTAAATTTTCATGCCCATGGAAAAATTCCTCCATTAATGCTGCAGCACAAGCTTGAAAGGAAGAAGGAGAGAAGAAAACTTATCCAAAACTAGGATGAAGGCTAGAAATAGAAACACAAAGTCCCCATAACAAATCCCAATGCATTGAAGTGAAAATAGTGAAATTTTGGTCAAGAAAACGTTAAATGGAATAAGGGAAATGATTGAAATATTGCGGACTTCTTGCTACATACCTGGTAACATAATAGCGCAATTGCATCGACCCAGCAAGATTGCGCCCAAGTTCCTAAACATTAACAAACACGATCGTAGCACTCCTATCACAATCGGCCAAAGTCTTAGAAACTAACCCAGCGTGATCTTAGCAATCGTATCGCGATCGTGTAAAGTTTTAAAAATCCCATCCAGTGTGATAGCGATGCTACCAACGTGTTCATCCTAAAATAAATAAAGGAAAATTATCGCAATCGCATCGCAAGAGCACGATCGTGCTAAAGAAGGAAAAGGAGAATTAATGCGATCGCGTCATAAGTGCTTGATCTCATTGAACACCTAAGTCTATAGATATTTCTACAGGAATTAAAATTTCCAACGAGGGCTTAGAATTGAGACGGAGTCCAAAGAAACAAATAAAATATGCATCCTTCATGAAAAACAAATTTTGGACTAAACAGAATTGACGAAATGACCAATGGAGGTCATTTGAGAAAAAAGGATCCCTAAACCAAATAGAGGGAAAACTTTCTAAATTTCAAAAAATACCCTAAAATATTTTTGAACATTGCTAAAAGTGCACCAATGATCTAATTAGACCAAAATCAACATTCTGGAGCTGATGGAAGCATTAGAATCCGATCTAATGCTCAGATAATCAAAATACATCCCAGGCTCCAAAATGACTCCGACTGAATTAAATTTCCACAAAATAACCCAAACTCAATATGAAGACACTGGGACATGAAATAAAGGTCCAAATAGACCAATGTTGATGTGCCAAAGATAATATAACTATCAGAATGCAATGCTAACATGTTTACTTAGACTTTACTCTCAAGTTCCACTACTTCAAGGTTATGCCTCCAAACCAGGGAAACAGAGATCACAGGCAATTGAGCTGCTAGAGAGATGAGCTATCGGTAATAGAAATCCATAAATAACATGGGGAAACTACCACACAACTTTAAATATATAAAAGGCAGAGAAAATAAGGAAATGATCAGGCGAGATCATTACACCAAGATGTCACTAATGAACCACAAAGACAAAAAGTGCTAGCCAATCACATAATCAGGATCGCAGGTAAAAGAACGGAACATACCTGGCATCCTTACAGCAATATATGTGAAATATAGATTAATAATTATAAGGAGTCAAAGAAGAC
>JBDJHY010178073.1:0-12159 GCA_039654485.1 Withania somnifera
ACGAAGCCAACCTATCATCCAATGACAAAGCTTTGCAATATCACGGATCGTACTCCAACTGATATCAAACGTGCTCCAAATGATATGAAACTTGAACCAATGAATTCTATATATTAATATAACTCTAATGGTATAATTTATACTAAATTTTGGATAGGGCATATAATTGGGAGTAAAATGGGCTTGCAGGACCCACTCACCGGAACGAAAAACAAACTTCACTATGGGGTTCCCAACGTCCTCATAATTCAAGTACGTGAAGGGTTTCAAATAAACCCGAATAGATTTGACACTAAATGGGTCAAAGATTCAGCCTTTACAGATTTAACATTGGAATTCTGGTGTATGATTGATACTAGAAGCAATGGGTATTTAAATATCAAAGAATTACTCGAAAATAAATGGATTATGGGATGGTTTCATCAATTTCAACTCTTGGTGCCATTAATGTGTAAACCAAGGATTTGGAGAATTTCAAGACATAATTCTAAGGATATACTTACCAATTTATGTAGAAATCGAAGGAAAAAAGCGGGGAACGTGCTCTGCCTTGGGATACAGTTTGGGGGAATATTTTCACTCAAAAATAGGTTGGAACAAAGTGGCGTTGCTGAAATAATAACTTGGGGTTGTGCAGGGATTTATATGTTGTTTTCTAACAAATATAGAGGATCATGATGTGATCCCTATCATGATGGAATTCTAGGTGAAATAGTAGCCTATCATGACATGATGCTTATTGTGATGGCCTAGCTGCTATTTCTATAGCAGGTTTTCTAGAAATTCCAATCGGTGTTTCAGAATTAAAACAAAGTCCAACTTCAACAAACCATATATGAATTTTGAGTGGAAAATATATTCTAGACCGAACGGAATTGAAGAAATTGACGTTGGAGGTTGTTTTATCAAAATGACCCCTCATCCAAGCTTTAACCAAACTATGAAATTTTCCAACTTCCCATAAAACAACTCAAATAAGCACGAACACCTTGGGAAGTGTACCAAAGATGAAACTAGCCCAAATTCTCCATTCTGAAGCTGATAGAAGTGTCAAAATTCCAATTTGACACTCCAAACTTCAATTCACCGCCAAGCTCCACTTTAGGCCTTAAACTTAGCTAGAAACCACAAATTAGCATAATTTGCAAATGAAAACTCCAAAACACAAACTTATGGTCAATCTTGACTTTGTTTGGCATTCCATAGCTAAGGGAATAGTCAAAATTTGATTCCGAGAGCTTCTTGAAGGAAAGTTGACTTTGGTTAATGAGTACTTAGTTTTAGGCTCTAAAATAGGGAATTTGAGATATTTCTCAACCAAGTCTCCAGGGATGTGAACTATCGGTCCCAATAAGCCATAGATGACTTGGGAAAACTACTAAAATGCTTTAGAATGCAAAACATCATATATTTATCATAAATGACCATGAGGGTCATTACAAGTTCCTTCAGCACTGGTTTATCCATATTCATCACCAGCAATGCCTTCTCTATTTATGGTTCCATCTATGCCTTCTCATCCACTTATTTCTAACTCTGATTAGAAGGTGTTTGGTCAATTATATAGGTTGGGACGTTCGAGAATTACTGGTAGATATTAGGAGGGATTGCATAACCTCATCTTATTGGAGACCCAATGTGTTAATTTCACAGTGTATCAGAAGGGTAGCCTAGCCAAGCAGTGGTGAAGGTCTTATTGTTTAATCAGGTCAACTGAATCTACCCCTATTTCTTAGAGTTCCTTCAGTGATTCATTTTCAAAGAGGTATGTTCTTTGTACTGAGATGGATAAATGAGGAAATAGTTTTTGAGACTTGAGTAGGGTTCTTTATCAGTCACTTAGTATAAGGACAAGTTTCACTTATTATCTATTTATGGTACTACATAGATATTTACTGAAGAGAAGAGGATTTGTCATTTTATTTGTAGATTAGATATGCATATTCGTAATGTTGCTAAAGTGTTACTTGCTACTGGATCATTCTTTCAGGATATTCTTAAGCATACTCGTACTATGGAGATATTGGTCATAGTGAGAGAGTTAGGAAGGAGAAAAGGCTCCGGCATCGGGGTTGCTTTAATTGTTCAACGTATCGTGGTAGAGGTTTTGGTTCATAGGGTAGGACCCCATCTCAACATCAGCATCAGGTATAATCTGGTCATTATGTTCAGGCATCATTATAGGAATCTGGTAGTGGTTCTCAGGGTTATAAGGGTCAGTCTTCAATCCAACAATCTTAGGGTATAACCTTAGGTTCTTCATTCATGGTAGACATTCTAGTTCATTTATTTTTTATCACCCTGTTTGGTCCTATGAGCCTTGCAATGAGTGCGATTATATGGGTTATATAGCTAAGGATTTCCCTCAGTATAGTGTTCATATCGTCGTTCATGCTCCTGGAACATTGGATCCTATTGTAGCACAACTATTTAGAGTCGTTCCATTTTATAAAATGGGTAGTGGTGCTCCAGTTTATGGTGTTCCTCAGTATCATAGGGGCAGTAGTCATGAGAGTAGTTGTGACAGTGGTCGCTGTCATTTCTATGTCGTTCCGAGTAGACCCAAGGAAGAGGTCTCTGATGTTGTTGTTATAGGTATTATATTTGTGTTTTATCATCCATCTTTGACTTTATTTTATCTAGGCTCTACTTTCTCCTATGTATCATCTTATTATACTCTGTGTTTGAGTATGGCTAGTAAGGCTTTTCTTGTGTTGTTATCTATCTCCACCCTATTACGTGGACTTTTAGTAATGGGTCATTTGCTGAGATCCTATTCTGTGATGATTATGGATTTTGAGGCTCAAGTTAATTTTATATTGGTTGATATGGTTGATTTTTATGTACTAGTCATAGACTGGTTATCCCCTCATAGAGCAGTAATAGATTGTTCTAATACTATTACCTTAGCTATGTATGATGCATCCTAGGTCTTGTGGCAAGGTACGATTAGTCACATACCGATAGGGATCATATCTTGCATTTAGGCTAGTCACTTAGTCTCTTGTGGTTATTTGGCGTATATTACATATGTTAGAGATACTAGTATTTATTCTGCGACTCTTGAGTTGGTACCTATTGTTAGTGATTTTCTTGATATATTTTAACCCGACCACCGTGCCTATCACCTAAGAAAGACATTGACTTTGGTATTGAGTTAAAGCCAATTACCAGGCCTATTTCTAATACTCCCTATCATATGTCCCCGGTCAATTTGAGATAGCTCAAAACTCAGATGTAGGACTTTTTAGATAAGGGTTTCATTTATCCTAGGGCCTCTTCTTAGGGTAATCCTATTCTGTTTGTGAAGAAAAAATGGTTCTATGGGCATATGTATTTATTATAGGCAGCTTAGTGGTGTTATAGTAAAGAACAAGTATCCTATGCCTCGGATTGATGATTTAGTTGACCATTTCATGGTTCTACCATCTTCTCTAAGATTAATTTGAGATCGAGCTACTATAAGTTGAGGATCAGGACTAAGGATATCCCAAAGACAATATTTATTATGCAGTATGATCATTTTGAGTTCCTACTGATGTCTTTTGGGTTGACTAATACACTCACAACCTTTATGGATTTGATGAATCGTGTGTTCATACGCTATCTTGATTCCTTTGTTGTTGTGTTCATCGGTGATATCTTCATGTATTCAAGGAGTAGAGAGAATCATGAGTGTTACTTGTGGATTGTTCTTCAGACTTTGAGAGTTCATCAGCTTTGTGCCAAGTTTTAAAATTCTGAGCATTGGCTCGAGTTAGTTGCATTTCTTAGACATGTGGTATCCAAAGAGGGTATTAGAATGGGTACGACAAATATTGTAGTTTTTTGTGATTGGCTTAGACCAACTTCTCCTATTGAGGTTCATAGACTTGTAAGACTTGCTAGGTATTGCCCTTGTTTTATCGAGGGGATCTCTTTAATAGAAGCCCTATATACTAGATTAACTAGGAAGGATGTTCCTCTCTAGTTGGCATATGAGTGTGAGGCTTGTTTTTAGAGGCGTAAGACTATCTTGACTTCTCTCCTGTGTTTATTTTACCAGATGAGGGTTAGAGTTTTTTGGTTTATTGTGATTCCTCTAGTGTTGGTCATGGTTGTGTTTTTTATTTAGTTGGGTTATATTATGAATCATAGGGAGATTAATTCTCTCTAGTACAGGTGGATTGAGTTACTGAAGGACTGTGACATTTCTATTCTGTATCATCTAGGCAAGGCAAATATGATAGTGGATGCCTTGAGACAGAAGTCAGTGAGTATGGGTAGCTTGCGTGCTTATTCAGTTCTGAGAGGTCGTTATCCTTAGACATCTAGTCTTTTTCTAACCGATTTGTTAGAATTGAGCTCAAAGATTCAGGCCATGTTTTTTCTAGTATTAAAGCTAGTTCTTCATTGATTGATCAGATTCAACAGCATCAGTTTAAGGACCTAGACTTGGTTGATATTCATGATCAGTTGTAGCGGGGTGAGCCCCATAAATATACATCGGGTTCAGATGGTATTCAAATATTTGAGTGCCAAATTTATGTTCCAAAGGTTGATGATTTAATTTAGTTGATCCTCTATGACTTCTATAGTTCCCGTTATTCCATGCATCCAGGTGCAGTAAAAATGTATAGATATTTGAGGCAGATTTATTGGTGGAGTGGTATGAATAAGGATATAGTTGAGTTCATTTATCGATGCTTGAACTCTTAGAAGGTTATGTTTGAGTACCAAAGACCGGATGGTTTGTTGTAGCGGCTTTCTATTCCTATGTGGAAGTGGAAAATCACTATAGATTTCATTTTAGGCTTGCCTCAGACTCCTCGTCTCCATGAATTGATTTGGGTTATTATTGATTGATTGACTAAGTCAATGCACTTTATTCCAGTTTATACAGTTTATAGAAGAGAAGTTAGCCTTTTTTTTATCTTCAACAGGTGGTTAGACTTCATGGTATTCTAGTTTCCATCATCTCTAATTGCGGTACTCAGCTTACATCATAGTTTTGCAGATCATTTCAGTGTGGTATGAGCACCAAGGTCCATCTCAGCATAGTATTTCATCCCTAGATAGATGGTTATTCTAAAAGGATCATTCAGTTCCTGGAGGACATGTTGAGGTCTTGTGTTATTAATTTAGTGGCTTTTGGGATTAACATTTGGCTTGGAAGAGTTTGCGTATAATAATAGCTACCATTCCAGTATTCAGATGGCTCATTTTAGGCTTTGTATAGTAGGCAATATCATTATCTTATTGGTTGGTTCGATGGGTTTAAGTCCAGATTATAGAGTGCAAGTCTACTTCAGGATACTTTGGATACAGTTGGGTTGATTCAGGATAGACTTCGGGAAACTTAGAATAGACAAAAGAGTTATTTGACAACCGTCATCGTGCCTTGGATTTCAGTGTGGGTGATTGAGTTTTCTTTTAGGTATCACCCATGAAAGGCGTGATAAGGTTTAGGAAGAGGGTCAATCTCAACCCCCCCCCCCCAATGTATTGGCCCTTTGGAGATACTTGATCAGATTGATAGTTTTTCTTATAAGTTTGCTTCACCTCTTATATTTTTAGTTATGCATCCGGTGTTCCATGTGTCCATGTTAAGATGGTACATCCCTAATGAGTCACATGTACTTTTTTATGATTATGTGCAACTCAATGAGTGATTATCCCTTGTTGAGGAGACGGTTCTGGTTTTTTCTAGAGAAGTAAGAAAGTTAAGGTCTAGGAAGATTCCCAATGTTAAGGCTCAGCAGAGGTATTGTACCATGGAGGAGGTTAATTAGGAGATTGATAGTGAGTTGAGACCTCAGTATATGCATCTACTTAAGCTTTCAGGTACTTCCTTTTTTTGACTTTCGAGGATGAAATCCTTTGTAGTAATAGATGTTGTAATGACCTTACGGTCATTTTTTTGTGTTTTTATATTTTCTTACATATTATAACTTTTATGTAGTGTCCTTAATTCATTTGAGACTTATTGGAATTAATCAATTGGCTCTTGGGTCATTCTTTTAGTTGTTATGTTTGTTTCCCTGTGTTATATCCCTAACTATTAAAATCATTGACTTTAGTCAAACATTCTTTGAAAACAAACTCGTAATAGAATTTTGATAGTTTTGTTAGCTCCCTAAAGTGGATTTTTGTTTACATGGACTCTTGGTTCGGGTCAGGAGGCCTTGGTTTTGAGATTATGTGATTTTGCATGTTTTATGCAATTTATAGTTCATATGAGGAACTTGGGTGGTCATTTTTTGATAGGAGCCTCAGATTGAAAATCCAACTACATCATCGAGTCTGAAATGTTGAGTTTGTGTTAGGTAATTTATCTATTCAGGCTTTGGATAAACCAAGCTCATTTGAGTACTCGATTGTAAAGTTTGTAAGTTGGTTAATTTGGCAAAGTGTTGACTTTGGTGAATATTTTGTTGAAACAACCTCAGATCGGAAATTTATTTGCATCATTGAGTCTGTAATGTCATTTCCATACAACTGACATATTTGGTTTGTCTATATTAGGCTCCGTTTGGTCTAGGAGACCCAAAATCCTATTTTTGAAAGTTGAACATTTCTACAACTGGAGCAGCTGAAAAATGTTCAGCACGATCGCGGCAATTCCCACTTTTTCTTATTTAGTACGATCACTCTCTACATGCATTAATGGTGCTGAGTCGCTTGGTCAAAGTTTGATGCAATGACATCAGGTATGCACCGATGACACTAAGTTTCTCCCAACCCTTTAGCTTGATCGTGTTGGTCAAGCACCAAAGGTGCTAAATGTTTTTCCTGCATTTAGCACCAATTCCTCTGAGCATTGGCAGGTATAAACTTCAAATCTCAATTTTTCTTCCATTTCCTTCATCTTTCCTCTTCAAAACTTGGGTTTCTATCATTATTCAACCTTACGATTTCACTAGTAATCTTAGATAACATTGGGAACTTAATTTCTTTGATTATTCTTCAATTATTGGTAGGTTTCCACTCAAATTTCTCCTGACTTCATCCTAAAATTCCCCAATTTCTTCAAGTGAGTTCTTCACTTTAATCCACTAGTTGTAGCTTATTTCTTGCTTGTCTTAGCTCCAAATTTTAGATATGATTTCCCTATGAAGTAGGGAATGTTTTGGTACCTTGGGATATGTCAAGTATTATATAAGTAGATCTAATACACATAAAACATGAGGTGTTACAATAAATCACACATTAATATTCAAATAATAATCTAACTCATCCATATAAGGACGATAGGTACAATAATAAACAAGGCCACCTACTCGGGCCCCCATAAGCTCGTCAAGTGCACAATCTGTCTTACCCTTTTTGGTAATCCCGTAGCCTTGTAGGCAATTATTATGTTTCAATATCCTCTCAAAAACTCTGAATATTGCTCCAAAGGCAACTGTATATCGGTATAGTACCTAAGGCAACTGTATATATGTATATCCCTAAAGGCAACTGCATATTTGTATAACCTCGAAAGTAATTGCATATCTGTATAGACCCAAACAAAATTACATATTTGTCTAGCCCTGAAGGTAACTGTTTAACTATATAAACCTAAACTTAACAATATATCTGATCTAGCCCCTGACTTGATGGAACAGTATATCTGTTTCCCCGTAAGTACAGCATACCTTCCCTATAAGCATGGTCTCTGTGACTTATAAGCTTGGTTTGCCTGGACCGTAGGCTCAGTCTTCCCTCCCCATAGGTATGGTATGCCTAGCATATATGCCTGATATGCCCAAACTGTAGGCTCTACATTATTACGTAGACTCCAAAACCCTACAATGTCAATATATGTAGAGGCCAAACCAAGCTCATAGGAAACAACAATAAAAACACCACACAATAACAAGTAATGCAATCATAACATGCTTTCCTAAGACACTAGTAAGGAATAAAGTGTTGCTGATAGAACCTATATTATGTTGTAATAGCTGACTTAATTTTATAACTCTATAAATCAAATAATGATCATATGTAGGACATAAATCCTGCAATCTTTGGTAGCCGATAAACTTTCATGGTCAATAAATCAACAAGTAACATAGCACAAAGAAACACAAGGGACATATACTATATGCAACCTATAAACAAGTCTAATTCATTTTTATATCTTGGTCATTAACAAAGGATTTAGATATCTAGCAAGGATGTAGTAATCTACTCAAATGGACAACATGGACAACAACAACTATAAGTCGTTCATCGATAGTAATCTATACTTATCACACTATGGAATATAAAGGAATATGTCGATAAGAATGTTGTCCTTGACATATATTTTTTATGCAATGACCATTGCTATCACCTCTCGATGGTACTAATGCAATAGCTTGAGTTCGCACAAAAAAATGACTGCAAGTAATGTACCAAGGATAATTGATAAGGTAACAAAGTCATTGTCGTGGCCAAACAATTCAAAATTTTAATATAAAGCCAATAACTCTAATAGATAGAATCTAAACCCAATAGAAATATGCTAACAACATCTCGAAGGAGCGACGAGCTCTCGAGGCACTATTTCAAGGCATACTTCATGATGCTCCAACTGACACCTTTTGTACGTGATATAGAAGAGATCACCAATTCCCCCATTTCAACCTCCTTAGATACAAATTTAAACATAACTAACAAGCTATCCATATCAACGAATTTCTCTCACTATCATGTGGCTTGATAAATAACAAAAATCAACCTAATATCTTAAAAATACAAGGGACTTGTTGTATGAAAAATTATTCCAATAATCATACTTAGAATCTTCCTTAACACCTCTACTACACTCATACTTACAAGGGGAACTCAACCAACAAATAAGTATTATTGCATCAATCCGACAAATGATATGATCTTTGCCATAATTACTATTTGATACCCCCGGAACTAACATACACTTAGTAAATAGCTAGAACCTTGATGACATAATACACACGAATATATACTAAAAATTCAGTGAGAAAAACTATACCACAATGATAGGTGTGCGATGCAAAGCAACTTTCATTAAAATTTTGAGTTGAAAGAATCAATATCTATGAAGGACTTAAGCACAAATATCTAACTCTCTCTGATCTTTTGACAAATTTAATGAGTTTAAAACAGTTGGGCCCCCGTGAACACATCCAATCAACGCAAATGTATGGGGAAAGGACCTGAGGGTTGCACTAACAACAGTTGATTCATGAGAAAACAACAAAAATCTAATTGAGAAATAATTCTCAGAAAGCATTTAAAACCCGATGAAGAAAAACCAAATATGCTACCTACACGGAATCGACATTTCAGACTCAACATCACAGAATTTTTTTTTATCCAAGATGATTTTGAAATTTTTTTACTAAAGTCAACCCTCGTCCTAAATTCTCATAATCCAAACTGGGTACTAGAAATGAGCCCGGCTAGCCTGGGGCTAAAACGAACATCTCACCTAACCCAAACTCAACAGTCCAACACTAATGGTGCTATCAAATTTTTTATTCGAGGTGCCGACCATCAAAATTCAAACTTTTAAGCTCCAACAAGCCTGAAATAAAAAACCAGATAATACGAAAGCCTTTGGACCCAAACCAATAGTCTGTCTAGACAAAAATCCACATTCTAAAGCTAATGAAATTATCGTAATTTAATTTCGAGTTCATTTTCATAAAATGTTGAATGAAGTCAACAATTTTAATAGTTAAGGCTCTAATATAGGGAAAAGGAAATAAAAACCAAATGAATGACCTGGGAACCAAATAACCAGTCTCGATAAGTTATAAATGACTTAAGACCTCTACAAGAAAGCTCTAAGATTCAAGAAAATGACAGCCACTACTAAAAAGACATTTATCCCCAAAAGTCAGAAGAAGGAAGTACCTGAAGGCATAAACAACTACAGATAATAGGACCTCAAATTACTCTCGATCTCCCAAATAGCCTCTTCTACAAGACAATCCCTCCATTGAACCTTAACTATCGGAATCTCCCTGGATCTCAACTTTCTTGCCTCCCTAGACAAAATAAGCACCGAATCCTCAATCATGGATAAACCCTCATATACCTAAACAAAATCATATCAAAGAACAGGAAACTTATCTGGAATATACCATCTTAACATAGACATATTATAGATCGAGCGCACGGTAGAAAATATCAGAGGGAAAGCAAGCTTATAAAAAACACTATGATATGATTGATTATATTAAAAGGGACAATATACATGGGGCTGAGCTTACCCCTCTTCCCAAACCTCATCAAACCCCTCATAGATGATACCTGTAGGAATACTCGGTCACTAACACTAAACTCCAAAGCCCGATGCAAATGGTCTAAATAACTCTTATGTCTACCTTGTATTTTTGAAAGTCTATCTTGAGTCAAATAGACCCTATCCAACGCATCCTGAATAAAATTAGTACTTTAAAGTAAACCCATCAAATCAACCAATTGGAAACCAACACCTTCAACCATATAGAGCCTCAAATATGTCATTTGAATGATGGAGTGGTATTTGTTGTTATAAGAAATTTTTACAAAGGCTAAGTATTGATTCCAAGAACCACCAAAATAAAAAACACAAGCCCGTAGCATATCCTCTAGGACCTAAATGGTCCTTACGGCCTGACCTATCTGTCTGAGGCTGAAAAGATGCGTTGAGATAAACCTCAGTACCTATATCCTATTGAATAGATCTCCAAAATTGAGATGTGAACTGGGTACCATGATTTGAAATGATGGAAATAAAATACTGCACAACCAAACCAACTGTTCAAGGTAAATGTGAACCAATTTCTCTGTACTATAAGAAGTATGAACAAAAATAAAGTATGCAAGCTTATTCAACCTATCAAAAATCACCCTAAATAAATCATGGCTTTAAGAAGTATAAGGTAAGCCTGAGATAAAATCCATAGTAATTTATTCCTACTTCTACTTAAGAATGGAAAGTCACACTGCATCAATCCATAGGGTCTATGCTGCTCAAACTTGAACTACTAACAGTTCTAGAGGTAGAGGATGTGCCCATGCTTTAACACCTGATATAGCTATTTTCCATTAGTGTCCTAGTTCCTAAGATAGAACCTGTACCGGTTCAACAGCAACCAAAAGTGCAGATACTTTTTGTGTTTTCACCAATGCTATCTTCAGTTCCAGATCTTACTCTTAACATTCAAGGTTTTTGTAATGACCCTCATGGTCATTTAAGAGAAATATGTGATGTTTTTTATTCTAGAGCATTTCAGTAGCTTTCCCAAGTCATTTATGACTTGGTAGGGCAGGTAGTTTGATTAATATCTCAAATTGCCTGTTTTAGAGCCTAAAACTAAGTACTCGTTGACCAAAGTCAACTTTCCTTCAACATGATCTCGGAATTTAATTTTAATATTTTTTTAGCTTCAGAAAGCCAAAAAGAGTGAATATTGACCTTAAGTTGTTGTTTAAGAGTTTTCATTTGCAATTTGTGCTAATTTGTGGATTTCAGTTAAGTTTAATGCCTAATTTGGAGCATGGGTGGTATTTGGTGTTTGGAGTGTCAGATTGGAATTCTGATGCTTCCATCATCTTTAAAATGGTGAATTTAGGCTGGTTTGACCCTTGGTACACTTTCAAGTTATTCGTGCTCAATTTGGGTTGTTATGTGGAAAGTTGAAAATTTACTCATTTTGATTAAGTCTTGTTGGGGTCATTTTTTCTCAAACGACCTCCGATGTTTTTGTTGATTTCATTGAATCTGGAATGTATTTTTCACATAAAATACATATTTGGTTTGTCAAAATTAGAATCTGTTTCAATTTTGAAACCTTAGTTGAAATTTTAGGAATTATTGTTTTTGCTGGTGCAGTTCGGTCAAAGTGCTAATTTATCGCCAAGGACTAATAAGTTGGACATCCTTCCAATAAATCAGACTAAATGGATGATAAATCAGTAGGTGCTGATAAATCAATGCTTGTCAGTTGTCAGGGGTGCCGATTTATCGGCACTTTTGGCTTGATAAATCGGTACTGGGCCTTTTTCTTCATTTTTTCACCCGTTTTTGGGTATGATTTCATCAAAATTTTCCTTTGTTTTCTATCTAATTTTAGTATAAATTTCCTTTTAAATTTCATCAAACTTTGTAGAAAAGTTCCTTGAAGATCTCATACGTCATCCTCACCTTCGGTTAGTAATTTCATCCGTTGAATTTCATGA
>JBDJHY010178083.1:0-12159 GCA_039654485.1 Withania somnifera
CTAAATTAAAACAAATTAAGACAACAAATACACGGGTTAATAACCAATCCAAATCTAAATGAATTAGACGAATTGGATTTGATTTTACCACTTTTTGCTACCGCAAATATCCCAACCATCATTTGACAAATTTTTAAAGTGTCTATCCACCATTTTCAGAGAGAACAGATGGAAAAAGTGAGAGGACATGGGAGAAGAAGTGAAGAGAGGCAGAGGGAACTCCAGTTATTTGGACTCACCGAAAGTGAGGGAGAAAAAGATTGGAAAGAGAAACTTTACCACGGAGGACATTTTAGCCTCATGTAGTATTTAGCAATCACCGTATTTATTCGGAGGACATTTTAGCCTCATGTAGTATTTAGTAATCACGTATTTATTTGGAGGACAATAATCACGTATTTATTCTGTTACTTTCTCAACTTTTGTTTTTATCCTTTAAATATTTTTTATTAAAATATTACTATATAAAATGTTACTGTCAAATACATCTATTTTTGAAAATTTTCAAGATATTGTATTACTTTTGTTAATTATTTTAGATAATATATTATTTAGGTTAAACAATGCAAACTGGAACTATTCTTTCGCTTTCCTATTGAAGAATACCATGCATGCGCCACAATTTATGGCTTTCTCCAATTGTCTGATAAGTTATAAGCATTTGGAGGCTCCAACTAATAGAAAAAAGAAAGAAATAGTAACAGGAAATTAAGGGGAAGCATACACAGGAATCATCATCTTCTGAAAGAAGGAATATTTAATTGTCGTTTCGTAAACATGGTGCCTACTAATTGTTGTTCTTCTTTTTGTTTTTTTTTTTTTGTTTTTTTTTTTACTTCCTGTCCATATTTACTTGTGTAGTATATTATAAAAGAATGAGTAATAAAACTTGTCCAATTTAAAAAACTAATGAATAATTTATAATTTTGTTTTATACTTTTTATTAAATACTATTTATTTATCAAATTTTAAAGTATCTTGGATGGAGGTAGTACTGATAATTTGACTATTAATAGTATGGGTTAATTGCCATTTGCTTTGCAGAATAAGCTGGGGTTTGCACGCAATGAGAAAGTTCAGCAATTCATGTCTGTTACTGGGACAAGGTACCTTAGTCGTGTTATAACACTAAATCACAGCGAATTTAAAATTTTTCTTCACATTTTACATGGTCGGGCTTTTGTATGCTCTTCCTTTTCAACGTCCTAAAAAATCATGAACGAATAATGGAACAATGAATCTAAAAAGAGAATCCACCATGATGGCTTCAACTTTTAAAGTTAATTAGCGCTTAATTCATAGTACCTTTCAGATTATGTATTCAAAATCTAATATTTGTAAAATCGTTTGTGTTTTTTCACATATGTTGGAGTATCTATTTTTCATGTCGATACTCGGTTCGGTTGAACTAGTAGAACAAACTATAGCACCACTGCGTCTGAATTTCTCCCAAATGTCATTTAATCGGAAAAATCATATGTACGTATTAAGGAAGATATTGCATTGGAATTAAGGAAATATTCTGCTTGCTCCTACTTTGGAAAATGCTAACTCCGTTTCTTGATGTGTAGGTATCCATGTAATAATTTAGTTACATGATGAAAGTCATTTAGTTTTTTTAGAGCTTGCATGATTGATTGTGGATTGATGTTGTGTATGAGAAATTGCATTAATTATCTGTGAGTTTTGGTGTTTGTAGACCTAAAACATGATATTTTATTCCCTCTGCCCCATTTATGGGACATAATTTGATATATTTTGGAGTTTCACTAGTTAATTACCAGTGTGTATTTCTCTAATGTCTCTCTACTATATATTGTGATAAGATATCCATGCACCAGGATAGTAACTGAAAATATTTTTATTATTTTGGAAGAGTTTCATTAAAGAATATGGATTCCATGATTCCTTTTCTAACCTTCTTCCACCTATTTATGGCCTCTTTCTCGGTGAAGATGGTGGATTTTTTATTTACACCATAACTCACTTATGGGATTACAATGAGTATGTTGTTGAAATTCAAGCTCAGTAATATGACGATATGAATAGTAAACCTGATATACTCAAGATCATACAATAACAACATACCTTGTAATCCAACAATTAGGATCTAGGGAGGATAGAGTGTATACAGGCTTTATCCTATTCTTTGGAGGTAGAGAGATTGTTTCTGATAGACCATCGTCTCAAGGAAAATCATATGAAAGTAGATCGAAAAAAGAAATAACATAAGTGAATAAATCATGATAAAATACTATAGAAAGCATGGCAAAACATTCTGGAAAAAAAGAACAGTACAACAAAATAGTGCGATAATCAAAGTACAAGAGACAGTAGCTAGTAATAGAAATTGATGGACAAGAAACTATAGGAGAAATATTATGACTACTAGTATGGAACGATAAACAAGACAATGTTTTACTACCTACGAATTTTCTACCCTAATTCATGTTCTCCACAACCTTATATCTAAGGTCAAGTCCTCGTAAGTTGCAACTGTGTCATGTCCTGTTTAATCACATGTCCCAATATTTTTTCATTCTACCTCTACCACTCCTGAAGCCATCCATATCCAACCATCAACTCCAAAATGATGGAGAGTAAAACATATTTGGTAGCCAAAGAGAGGTTACTTGAACTAATCAATGTATCTAATAGTTCCCCTGTTTCTGTTTTGAGCTTATTGACAGATGAAGATATCTTTTTGGTAGAATCATGGATTGCACCCAAAGGAATGGTCTAGTCTTCAATGAAATGAGTTGACAAAATGAGGTGTCAGTTTCAAATCCCATCAGAGCCAAAAAAAATTACGTAATTTTTTTCATCTGTCCTAGTCTTGGTGAATAGACTTATCTAATATCTATTGCTAATTGAAGGTAGAATGTGTCCACTGGAATTAGTATAGGTGTCTGAAAGTTGTCCCTAACATCACGATTACAAAAAAAATCATGTATTAACCACATCAAAACAATATTTGCAAGATTCTATATTGGTGTGAGAGGCATTTGTACCTAAAATTTGTAAAGGTTGTTTCCTTGGTGAGGAGCTATGTGTCCTCTATGCAATTATTTGGAGTTTATAGTTTCTTCTAGTCTTTTCATGCTTTAGGAAAAGTTCATAATTAAGTATCTTTCAATTCAAATAAGCAAAAGTAACGTCTCTATTCTTTGTAAGAGATTGTAAAAATATCTTGTATGGTCAATAATAGAAAATTTATTAGAGTTGACTCCAGGTCCAATGAGGATTTTGAATAAAACCATGTTAGTACTATGTTTATAACTTTTAAAAATATGCAATGAAGGGAAGTTGTGCTTAAATTAAATCAACACCTTAGAATATGAATAGGGATCCTAAGTGGCGTGTTCTTGGAGGCAAACCTAAGAAAGAGCAAAAGAAAAGTAGGGTGCTTATAGGGCGATGCCCAAAAGATAGGTTCTCAATTCCTCAGTTAGTTTTCTGAGGATAGAAAGGTGGAGATATATCAAATAATCTAGTTATAAGTGATTATGCTCTCACTACCGAAAGCTTGCCAGCTATAAGTCATAGTTCAAGCCTAACTGGATTTCTCTTTTGAAGCATAAACATCCTTAAAGTACTATTCCATGCCCTTGATTTATTAGCACCTTGTCATTTTGAATCTAGATGAGACATTTACTAAGTTAATGAGGAACAACAAGAGATCTGAACTAATAGTGTTTAATTTCCATTCTCAACTAATGAGGAATATGAGCTTGAAACTTCTTTCATAAGTCCTAGAACTTCGTAGTGGGTTTTTAGTTGATGGTACTATCTAACCAGACAGTCATGTTGTCCTACACAATTGACTATAACTATCTATTTGATAAATCAATTCATGTTGGTTAATCTGCCAACCATTAAGAATGGAACATGTGGAAAAAGTAAGATAGGTGGATAATTTTATTCACGTTTTTCTCTGTCATAAACATGGATTTACATACATAAGAGATTATGGAAAAGGATCATCTAAATCCCATAAAATCTGAGATTATAAAAAATCATATATTTTACACAAGAAAATAGAATTATAGATATGATATTCTAGATTACAACAATTATTCTAAGGTCTTTGAGGATCAGATCTTGATATTGATATGAAGAAAATTTTCCTGAAGATAGAGAAAAGCTTTATGACTTGGGGAGAGGTTTTCATATGTCAAGAAAATGCTTAAAGGGTGTTGTGTGAAGGTTCTGGTTTCATTTTGTGAGTGCAACAGGAAGGTCCAGATCATAGGTTGGTTAGTTTCTTCTTCATAATCAATTTATTTTGGTGTTCTGATGGTTCAATAAGTTCAACATGGGTAATCAAAATAGTAACCCAAAGAGATGATTGCAACTGAGTAGTTTGATCAGTTAGCCTCTTTCTTCTAGAATAAACTTGTAATAGTACATTATTTTCTAGAATTTCATTATTTATATTGGATGAGAAGACTCGGTGGTGTCATGATCCAAAATTTGGGTCATGATGGCGTCTACTACCCTCCAGTAGACAAGCCTAACCCTATAACCCAGAGGTATACAATGGGCTATATACACTTGAATCATCCAACATAAAAGAAAAGCAGATGTATGTAAAAGCAGAAGTAGAAGAAATAAAATAAACAACCTAAATCCCAAAAACTGCTGCCAATGGCACCTAGAGCTACTAAATAGAGTATCCAAAATATAAATATGTACAAGCAACTCCTACAAAACTGAAACTACACAGGACCTACTATAGACAAAAACAAAGCAGGCTAGAAATCCAGGAAACCATGGTCTACTCAAACGGCAAAGCTCACTGTAATCTCCACATCCAGTTGTATATACTGTGCATAATCTCAGCATCTCTGATAACCCCTACCAGTATCTACACCACAAAAACAAGGTACCCAGAGGCATCATAGGCCGATCGGGCTAAAATAAAGTACAAGTAAGAAATAGCGAGGAAATAAAATAGGTCAAAGATAGTAGGAAAGCGGTAAAACTAACCGATAATCCAGAAAGATAAAGATGTCAGAGTGCATTCCATCAACAGAGTATAAGTAGAGGTCTACAAGGAGCTAAACATAAAAAACACGTACGGGTAGTAACCACTATCCGAAAACCCAAAATCGAAGTAAAGGGGAATACATGTGTTCCAGTTAATCCAATACCCAACTAACCATTTGTATATCTAAACACCATGAGTAAAGGATCGAACAGAAAACTACAAAAAAGTATAGGAAAAAAAGTAAACACATAAAATCTACCTAGCACCCCATCCAGCTGTCAAGGGAAAACAACACAACAAAACCCACCGTGACTCCCCCTTAAGCCTAATGAGCACAAACAATACCAAAGTAATACAGGAGGGTGCAAGAAAGTAAATCTGAATAAACTCTTGTCATACCATGGGCCTTTCTCTCCGTGTCAAATCTCGGGGACATACTCCCCTAACAGTACCAATCTCAGGGTCCGCGCCCTGGAGGACCGTACCTTAACTCAAATCCTGGATTTAAGCCCCAATAGTGCAAAAATCTGGGGTATATGCCCCATATATGCCATACTCAGGGTCCATGCCTCGGAGAACTGCACCTCAAAATCGACACAGGGTAAGTACCCCATTTGTACCTATCTCGAAGGTCTATGCTAAAAGCCTCAGAGGACTACGCCTCAAAATCGAGTGCATGGTAAGTAACCCCTCAGGACCTCTATTAGAGGTTTGTGCCTCATATGTGACATACTCTGGGTTTGTGCCCCAGAGGATTGTCCCTCTAAATTGAATATAGGGTCTAAGCCCTATCGAAACCAGTCACTCCACCCAAATCCAACAATATACAAATGCCTGACCACGGTACAGACAGGAACAGAAATAATCGAAATCTACGATTGGCCAAAGTCTACTAGCTAAGAGCTCATCTCACAACACCATCGCGCGGTAACTCGAATAGTCCACAAGGTCTATGGTCCCCCCACACAGTGAGGCCAGGACCCGGACATACCCCTTCACCCTCTATGCCCCTTTACGGGACCCCAAAAATTGGTAAAATAACCACAAGTCAACTAGAATGCAGCAATCAACCTAAAACCCAACCCAAACTGTTGTCCAAATCTCAAGCACATAAATAATAGCCCATTCTATAATGAAAGTAAATAAAACCTAGCCTACCTGGGTGCCAGCAAAGTCCTCGAAATACATGCACCATAGGTCGAAGCTCTGAACACAGTTAAAATTACCCAAAATAGTCAAATTATAAACCTAGGGGTCAAAACATAAAGACAAAACCCATAATGCATATTGCAAATTGGGTCTAAGAACGGGCCTAAAAATGGGCCAATAGGCCTCGCAACCCAAAAAAATAAAATAAAATCATTGGCATGAAGGCCACAGCTCAAGGAACGCGTGGTTCAAATTTGAACTCAACTAGACTATCAGAAGGTCCTCGATTGGCCAACAAATATTTTGTGCTATAAGGGAAAACATGCAACTAGAGATCATGGCAAAAACGAACGAAGAGGTACTCGAAAAGTGAGTAACAATGCCCACAACAGCTTACTAAGTCTAAAACAACACCAAACCCAGCTGGGTACGGAAAAATCAAAAATCAAGATAAGATTTAAAACCCGCCATTAAAGCTAAAAAGGGAAGCTTTTGAGGAGGAGGAACTTACCCAATCGATGAGGGAATGATGGAGAAATGACCCCCAAGGTGCTAGCATAACAATTACCAACTTAGAACTTGAAGTGACCCCCAAACCAAAGCAAAACAAACGGGGCCATTATCCAACATTCCTCAAGCAATCCCAAAACAAGCATGGACCCCCAGGGAGCGAACTAAAGACTTAACTAGCCCTATAACACTATTTCAGAGCTAATGGACTCTTCAGAATTTCAATCTGATGCTCTAATCACCGAAAGACCACCCAAGCTTAAAAATGAGCGTTGGCTGAACTAAACTTCCATAAATTAGCTCAAACTCAAAAAAAGGCCCCAGAGTACGAACTCATGATCTATCTATACAGAAGTTGGTATTTCGGAGCTAATGGGAACTCTTGGAATTTGATATTGAGTGGGTTACCAAGATTTCACTTTCAAGTTCCACCATTTTAAAACTGAAACTTCAGAATAAAAAAACTAAAATAATGGGCAATGAGCTACCAAGGTATTGAACTACTAATCCCAGCAAGTCATAAATGACTTGGGGCAACTACTAGACAGCTTAAAACACAGAAAAAGGCAAAAATCAAGTAAATGAACAAATGGGTCATTACAACATCCACTACTAAATAGGACTTTGTTAATCGAAATTCAAGGATAGAGTAGTACCTGAAGGCTCGAATAGATGTGGATACTAGGCTCGCATATCACATTCTTTCTCTCAGGTAGCCTCCTCGACTGGTCAATGTGCCCAATGAACCTTTACTACCAAAATCTCCTGGACATGAGTTGTTTCATGTCCCCCTCTATAATAGCCTCAGGCTACTCAATATAAGTCAAGGTGTCATCAATCTGCACAGACTCTCAGTAAAGGACATGAGATGGGTCTGACATATAACTGCTGAGCATCGATACATGTAAAACTGAATGAACTGCAACTAACTATGGTGGCAAAGTAATTCAATAGGAAACCTTCCCAAACAACTTCAAGATCTAATAAGGACCAATAAACTGGGGGCTAAGCTTGCCCCGCCTATCAAATCTCATGACGTCCTTCATGGGTGAAACCCAAAGAAAGACCAAGTGGCCAACACTAAATTCAAGGGGCTGAAGCCTAAAATCGACGTAGGAATTATGCCTACTCTACACTGCCTGCATCTATCCTGAATAAGTCTGACCCAATCTGTAGTATCACTAGCCAACCGAAAATCTGGAGTCGATCCGCGCCACTACAAAACCAACCAATGGCTATCTGCAACACCTATCATACAAAGCCTCAAACGATGCCATCTAAATACCGGAGTGGTAGTTGTTATTATACAAGAAATCTACCAAGGCTAAGTTTCTGTCCCAACTACCTCCATAATCAAAAACACAAGCACGCAACATATCCTGAAGCACCTGAATAGTCCTCTCGGACTGCCCATAAATCTAAGGGTGAAATATTGTACTCAAATTAACTTCGGTACCTAACTCTTTCTAAATCGACCTCCAAAACCGTAAGGTAAATTATGTTCCCTGATCACATATGATAAAAATGGGCACCCCATAAAGCCTAACTACCTCAGAAATATACAACTCGGCCAATCTCTCTACACCTCAAGTCGAATGCGTTGGCTTAGAAGTGAGCTGACTTGGTCATAGTTTCATGATGACCCAAATGCAATCATAACCCCTAGAAGTGAAGGGAAGGCCTATAATGAAATCCATAGTGATCCACTCCCATTTCTACTCAGGGATAGGAAGCCTCTGTATCTCATCGTATAGTCTTCGGTGCTTGAACTTCACCTGCTAATAGTTCAAATGCCGAAACACAAAGTACATTATAGATCTCTGCATACCCCCTCCAGTAATACTGCCTCAAATTAAGGTATATCTTAGCATTACTGAATAAATAGAATACATAGAGAAGTGAGCCTCACGCAATAAAATATATATCAGATCACTAATCCTCGAAATAGCAAGGCAACCATGAACCCCAAATACATCATCAAAATCTACCAAAGCCCAACTGAAATCACCCGATAGAAACCTCTCTCTCAACTGAACTAAATATGGGTCCCCCTACTAGCACTGTTGAATCTGGTCAAATAAAGACGATCTAGACTCAATATGGGAAATAATCTGCTTTGGCACTAAAAGATCCAATATAACCATCATGCTGGACAAGAACTGAATGTCCTGAGCCAAAGGCCTCTTAAAAACAAAAACTACCGCTAGGTTACCCAAACTCACCACCTTCCAACTCAAGACATCAACAACTATATTAGCCACGCCCGGATGGTAGAGAATACTCAAATCATAGTCCTTCAAGATCTCAACCCATCTTCGTTGCCTTAAGTTAAGCTCCTTTTGACTGAAAATGTATTGCAAGATATAGTGATCTATGAAAATCTCGCAATGGCCCCCATAAAGGTAGTGCCTTCAGATCTTAAGCGTAAAAACTACCGCTACCAACTCTAAGTCATGGGTGGGGTAGTTTCTCTCATGATTCTTCAGCTTCCTTGATGCATAATTTACAACATGGCCCTGATACATTAGAACAAACCGATCTGACACCCGAAGCATCATAATATTTTGTAAACAGCTGACCTTCAACTAGTAATACAAGGACTCGAGCTATAGTCAGTAACTCATTCAACCTCAGGAAGCTGGACTTCCTCTCAGTTGCCACTGGAATGGCATATCATTCCATGTCAGTACAGTCAATGGGATTGCAATAGATGAGAAACCCTTAAAAATGACAATAATACCCAGCCAACCTAAGGAAACTGTGAATCTCTTGATAGAAATAGGTCAGGGCCAATCACAAACGGCGGCTATCTTAGCCGAATCGACACTAATACCAGCACCTGACACCACATGGCCTACAAAAGAGATAGAGTCTATCCAAAACTCACATTTTTAGAACTTAGTATAGAGTCACTCAGTCCTCAAAGTATGAAACACAACTCTCAGGTGTCCCTCATGCTTGGCTCAACCCCTTGAGTAAACCAATATATCATCTATGAAAACAGTCACAATAAGTCCAAATAAGGATGAAACACGCAATTCATCAAGTCCATAAAGGTTGCAGGGGCATTAGTCAGTCCAGATGACATCACTAAGAACTTATAATTCCCATATCTCATCTGAAAAGTTATCTTCGGGACATCCTAAATTGATGGTAGCAAGACCTCAAATCAATCTAAGAGAACACTATGGCACCATGAAGCTGATCAAACAAATCATCAATACATGGCAGGGTAAGATTATTCTTAATATTTACCTTGTTCAACTATCTATAATCAATATACATCCGCAAAGAGCCATTTTTTTCTTCACAAATAATACCGGGGCACCTCACGGTGACACATTAGGATGGATAAAACCCCGATCAAGCAAATCTTGCAACTAAACACTCTACTTATGAAGCTCAGTTGGGGCCATATGATATAGAGGAATAAAAATAAGCACGGTGCCTGGATCGACCTTAATAGAAATGTCTATATCACGCTCTAGTAGGAGGACAGGCAAATCAGCAAGAAAACTATTGACAAACTCGCTACAACCGCCACAAACTCAGAGGAAGGGGAAGAGGACTCATCACTAACTCTCTAACATAGGATAAATAATCCTAGAAACCACGAGCAACAAGTCTATGGTCCCGACAATAAAAAATGACTCAAATTAATAAATGACTAGTGGGACCACACCACACTACTGAAGGTAAACCTGGTACCGACAAGGTCATGATCTTGGCATAACAATCTAGGACCACATGATAGGAGGATAATCGTTCCATGCCTAAGATGACATAGAGATCTAGCATATCTAGCTCAATCAAGTTGCCCAAGTTTCTTGACCCTGAACCATCACCAGACACAACCTATATACCTAATCCACCACTTGGGATGTGCCCAAAGGGGTAGATACACTCAAGAGTACAAATAGTCGCTCACTAACAACACCCAATGGCGAAGCAAAGTAAAGAGATATATATGACAATGTAGAACCCAGATCAAATAATATTAATGTAGAATACCTAAGAAGAATCAACATACCAATGGAAACTGCATCGGAGGCCTTAGCCTCGGCCTTATCAAGAAGGCGTGAAACTGACATTGACCCCCACCCTGTTATACATCCAAACCTCTACCTCTACCTCCAGCCCCCCGGCCTCCTCCCCTAGCTCCCGAAATGGATGGTGGCCCATCTCTAACCGGTGGCACTGCCTGTACTGGATAAGTAGGTAACACTGCAGTCTGAGTGGCCTTACGTTGGGGATAATCTTGGGCAAAATAGCCCTGGTCTCCTCACTCAAAACACCTCTCCGTAACTTGATGTTTGGGGATACTAGGGTAGTATCTGGCATAATAAACCATCTTCCCACACTCATAGAAAGTATCCCCAGCCCTGGCCTGACCACGGGATCCCTCTGCATAGCCTCACAAAACTAAAGTTGGGCCCATTGCGGACTGGCTGCTCGATTCACTGCCCAAGGCCTGATACTGTCATCTAGACTAAACCCTCTGAAAAAAATCATGAGCCCATGATTTGGACCCTAAAAATCCACTCTGATGGTACTGCATCTTCTCACTGCCCCCTTGAGCCCGGGGAGCTAAAGTCTCCATGCTGCAAGCATGGTCCAGAACTTCCAAAAATAACTTCTGCAGCACTAGTAGCAACTCAACCTGACCCCTTAAATCCGACCTCAACCCATGAGAAAATCTGTGAATCCGCTCCTCATCTAAAAATAACAGGTCACCAGCATATCTGGATGGGTTAATAAAATGGGCTTCAACTCAAAAACAATTATGGATCCCTGACGTAAACCCTCAAATTAAGGCCAAAATGTCTTACGGATGCTCCTAGGCATATACTGGGCTACAAAAGCCTCCTGAACTGCCCCCATGTTAGTGGGTATGACCCTGGTGGCTTGCAATCTCAAAATACCCGCCACCACTGACTAGCGGCACCCTCAAGCAGATAGGAGGCAAAATACACCACATGTGAGTCAATAGCTCCAATGTATGCAGCCGCTACTCACATATCGTAATAAAC
The DNA here is from genome assembly GCA_039654485.1 of Withania somnifera. Classification (NCBI taxonomy): domain Eukaryota; kingdom Viridiplantae; phylum Streptophyta; class Magnoliopsida; order Solanales; family Solanaceae; genus Withania; species Withania somnifera. The sequence continues at coordinate 11,680 of JBDJHY010178083.1, forward strand.
TTATAGAATGTCCTTCACCTGGGCTCCTGAGAACCTAGTAGGGATGATCCACAGAAAATGGTCCAGCATCTTTAGCACCTCAAATGCAGGTAAAACAAGAGCGGGTGTTGGTATAAAAACAGTGGCAATACCCTAAAATGATACAGTCAATGGTACTGGTAGTGCTACTGGGCTACAAACACTGAGGGAGATGGTAAACCCTGCATCACTCCCTAAAGTATATGATTGTGGCTAGTCTACCATTGTACTATCTAACATCTGAAGCATCTTCCATGAAAGATCTCTGAAGGCGGCAGGTGGTGGCTGAATAGACTGAGGCGGTGGTACAGGAGGTTCCTACTACTGTAAAATAGTTGGGGCAATAGGGACAGTAAGAGAATCCTCCCTTATCCCCTCCCGACTGGCTGTGGGAGGGCCCAATACACAAAATATTCTCTGGTATGAATCATTTTCCAAAAGAGTAAAGTCAAAGTAAGTTCT